>PVIA01004346.1:0-140800 GCA_004024845.1 Tonatia bakeri
ACAGAGAATAAGAAGCATAAATGGTAGGTACAAAATAGACAGGGGGAGGTTAAGAATAGTATGGGAAATGGAGAAGCCAAAGAACTTACATGTGCAACCCATGGACATGAACTAAGACAGGGGAATGAAGGGGGGTAAGGGGCAGAGGGGAATAAAGGGGAGAAAAAATGGGGCAACTGTAATAGCATAATCAATAAAATATATTTTAAAAAGATAAAAAATTGTACTTTGTGAAAACTGTAGAGAAACTATATATTTAATTATAATAAGACAGATTACACTAATTAACGTTGCAAGTATATTCCTTACAAAGTCCATTCCAGGTGAGAGATAGAGTGAGCAAAGTATAAAGAAAGATGCATAGGCCCAGGAAGTTTATTCCAGTGGGACAGAGTACATAGGTGGAATTAATGGAAGTGAAGAGCAGAAATGAATGTCAGAATCAGAATCTAGTTTTGAGGTTCTTAAATGCTAGCCTGAAGAACTAAATTTTAGTTTGTTTGTAGAAACAATGCAATTGAAATGTTTTAAATAAGAAAGTGGAATTATCATATCTATGTAGCTTTTTCTATATAATTTAATCACTTCACATTCTTCGGAGTCATTGAATATGCCTGTGTCTTTAGGGAACATAAGTTAATTTGAGTCCTTGTCCTAGCTTTCACTGGGTTCCAAGACCTGGAATTTGTAGATTAGAATCTGCCAGTGATTCAAATTCTCTGAACTTTATTTTGCTTACATATAAGTGGGGATAATAACATTCATTTTAAAAAGTCCCTATGAAGATCACATGAGAGAATGTATAACCACATTATGTGGTATATGGCACCAAATAGATGCTCCTTATATGTCAGTTCTCCTCCCAGGTCTTCCATGCCTTCTAATAATTGGAATAATAACATCGGAAAGAAAATATCTCCCATGTAACCTTTTCTTTATTCAATTTAACATTTTATATGGCAACTTGCTAGACTCTAGGACATAAAGATGAATAAAAGAAGGCTGATTAAAGAAGGCAGAAGCCACATCAGTACGAGAATACCAAATAAAAGAACTAACAAACTAATGAGAGCACAGAGAGTGAAAACAAATCCTGGGTAGAGGAGCTGGGAAGATGTCCCAGGGGAGTTAATGATGTAGATGCCAGCCCACAGTGTCCATGATATTATGGATGAAATGAGACATTCACACAGACTACTGAGTCCAGTGAAGGAAAAGGGACAGCATGGCTTTTCTCTCAAGGGGAGCAAAACCCGAGGCCTCTGCCATGACAGGTCTTTATAGGGTTTCTCTGCCCATTACATGATGGTCCTCATTTACTATGCACAGGTTCGTTTTAGGTGGTTACCTTTTATAGAAAACAAAGGAGCCAATGCTACTAATCACATAACAGAAGAGGGATATTTGCAAATGAAAAGGCAAAAGTGGTTGAACCAGTTATACTCATCCTTGGAAGGTTTAGCATGAATTTTAGAAAGTTGCTTGGCAGTAAATGTCCTCAATTCAGGGTGAGGGAGTTTTAGCAAAAAGCATGACACCAGGCGCACCCTAGGTACATTGCAGGCCTGATTCCCCACAGAAGAACCTTATCCATGGGCGTGGGTCTTCTGCATCTCTGAGTGGGGACTGGGCCCACGCCACACTGAATGGCCTCCTACACTTAACATTTGAGCAAAGCTTTGAAGAATGAGGAGATAGATGTATGAGCAAATTGCAGAGGCGTACAAGTGGGAGTTTCTAAAGGGAGACAGTGAGTAACACAACATGATTCCAGAGGGAGTATGCAACCAGGTTATTAAGGAACATATTTATTCTACTATGAGTGTTAATTTTATCTTATACACAAGGAAGAACCACAAAAGCTGTTCAAGCTGCTGTGATATTTTAAACAGTAGTACGATAGGATGGATTGGGACACCAGAGCAGGGCTCCGAGATCCACAGAGGCCTCCTGGTTTCTGGCTTTGGTATCTCGATGGAAACCATGACCAAGAGGAAGAGTCAAAAGGAGAAACATTTGGGAAAGTGGATTGAGGGGTGAGGTAAAATTATTTGGGGCTGCTTGGATTTGAATTGGCTGTGCCTCAACCAGATGAAAACGTAGGTTAAGTTCAGTAGAGAAATCATGATGGATTCAGGGAACTGAAGATAACGGGTGAGAGGTGAAGCCAAGGATGTGACTGGGTTAGCCCAGAAACACTGAAGTGTGAAAGAGAGAGGGCTAAGAGTAGAATGATAAACCTCACAGTGTGAAATGTCATATGAAAAAAAGAAAGGAGTGACAGGAATAATACAAATGGAAAAGAACAAGGGAAAAGAATGCCTAGGAAGTCAGTGGAGAAAGCCAGAAAAGACAAATTGTGCTTTAAGCAGAAAGGTCAAAATAAATTTAGGCATTAAATTATGTATTTTTCCATGCATTTATACTTCTAAAAATCCATTTAAAAAACAAGGGGAAGTTCTTATCTGTGTTTTTTTTCTCTGTGTCTTAGTATGTAATGGCTCCAAATAGAAAACTTTTTCTGAAGAAAATATTAGCTTTCTTTATTCTTAGATGATCTCCATGTACATTTAGTCTTCCTGTGTCCATTCCTTATAATATAATCCGTCCTGTTTAATGACAGAAGATACATTTTTCTGAGATTCTACCAAGCATGCTACTTTTCTATTCAAAGAACCTTGAATTACTCCTGATTGCCTACAGGATAAAGTATAAAGTCCTTTTCTCTGTCATTAGCAATCCTTCATATGCAAGCTACAACCTGATGTTCTGTTATTCTATTAACAGAATCTTCTCTCGTCTGCTCACTGTCAACAAACAAATCTTACACACTCATGCTTCTAATAGTTTTTCTATATTTGACCTAATCTCCTTTACCCTATACTTAGAAATGATTAGAAGCCCTGCTATGTCATTCCTACACATCCCTGAAGGCTCAGCTCAAGTCCCTTTCCTACTAAAGTCCATTCTGCCTTTCTGAACCTTCCATAGTTTTTATTTGGTATTTATCAGACCAGAGACCAGTAGAACCGAACCAGCTGGAAACATCTCTGGGCCACAGTTTTCTGATCTGCAAAATGAGATCATTTTTAAGATTCTCAATTTCTAGGATCATTTGTTCCTATGTGCTGTAGTATATATGTAGCTAGAAAAAAATAAGAGTCTCCAAAACAGAAGAGAACAACACAAAACCATAATATTGGGTATTCACACACACACACATACACAATATTCTAGCAAGAAATGAAACTGAATATCTTCCAAAGAAATTAACACACTAGTACTAGAACTTCACCAATGAACTTACTTTGGGAAAAAATATACACATGGATTGGAATGGTGGTAGCTTGGTCATGGACCAATTCAAGTGTTTCACAAAATTAGAAGCTAAAATCCAGAATAAAGTTAAGCTTTTAAAAAACACTATCGGTAAAATAAATTTAAGGTACCTGTTATCTGCCTTCAGTGACCTCTTGATACTCATTTCATGTTCTTTCTCATGTCCCTTGCCCCATCTAGGGGTGTAACACCTTCTTAAGTCTCTTCGAGTATAGTATTAGTCATAGCGTTCAAGTGGTTTTTTTATCCCTAAATTATCTCTCTTTCATTTGGGGTTGGGTTTCTTTTTGCCTGTTTCACTTTCATGCTGCATGCTTTTCTCAAATGTTTGGTGATCCACGGTTGGCCCTTTACACTAAAGAATGAATAAGTAAGAAAGTGGTCTCTGTGCCTGCCATTCTTACTAGACATTAAGATCTTTGAGGAAAAAGATTTTGTTTTGTTCACCAGTTTTTGCTAAAGCACTTCTACAAAATTGGTATGCGACATTAGTATAGTATTTAGAAAGCAATTGACCTACCCTTTTCTATTTATATTTGGAGTAAGGATTACATTAATAACCAGCAAGGAGGACTCCTTCAGTTATGAATTTGTATTCTATGATCAGCAATTGAATAATTATATTATTAATCACACAAATGGATCACCTGGAAAAAAGCAGGCAGAGGGAAGTCAGGGGAATGGGACATTAAAGAAATAGCCAAATATTTAAATGAATGTTACACAAACACCATTTCATATGATGCGTTTTTACCCTATCTATATCAGACACCATTCTGAAAATTAACATGTACCTCTACCAATGCTATGAGGTAGAGTTTATTTCTCCTTGTTTTGAAAATGTGGAATCAAAAGGCAAAAACATTAAGTAACTTTCCCAAGGCCACACTGTTAATAATTTGTAAAGCCAAAATTTATAACCAGTCTAGTTTTAGAATAGTCACTTAACCTCTATAGACATAATTACCATATATTAAAGCTCTTAGAAGTTAGAAATGGGTAAAAATTATTAGCAGTTGGAATTTCCGAATGATGAACTGACAGGATCAAATGGCAGGAGTGTCAAGAGGACATCTTTAAATGGTCAAGAAGTTAGATCTACTCCAAATTCAGGAGTCTCTGAAGGCTGTTTAATGCACACATATGTATCTGTCCCCTCCAAAAGAAATGTAAAATTCTTGGGGAGATTATAATTTTCAGTTTGTCTCTATACTTTCTGTATAAGCACAAATATTTCTAGTTTAATTTTGAAATACTTTCCTATGACTAGCCTTTGTTGAAAATGAAGGCAATGAAACAGATTGATGACTTCTAAAGCTCCCTTCTGGGGCTATGACTTGGTAGGGGACAAAAATAGACTAGAAAAAGCACCAACATCCTTTTGTGGCACCATTGGAGAGTGCTATGTCAGGGTTTCTGATTTTATGGGTTGTTAAAGAATAGAACCATAAAAAGGAGTTCTCAGGTCTTCTAAGCTCCAGCCTGAATATATGAGATAGCAACTGGTGTTGAGGAAAGGATCTAGCCTTTCTGATGGCCTAAAAGGTATGTTAGACATCACAGCAAATTGTCTGAATCTAGACTATAACATTCAAGACAAGAGGAGTGATCATAAAGATTTTTACAAAACAATGTCTGCAAAAAGAACACATCTGAAAAACTATAGCAGAATGGGGGAAATATTTCTTAAGTATCTCTCTAGATTATTGAAATCATTTTGAAATGATCATTTTTGCCCCAACAATAGCAATTGGTGTTATTAATAGCACAATATAGTGTTTTTGAACAAAAGCTGCTGGGGTCACTTTATAATTGACTTTATACTTAGATACATTCCTTTACTTTTTAAGGCTAAGTAAAAGTGCAAAAAGATATCACTGAGTCATGAAAGGAAGAGTACAGGATAATGATAATAATCTTCCAAATCTACTATTGAAAATTTAAAGATAGTGCATGGTACATGACCATTTTCATCCAACAGCAAAACATGATTTGAGGAAAGAGATCTAGATGTCTTTGGATTTAGAGAAAAGTAATCACAGCATTTGAAATGTTACCTTAAGTCAGTGAAATAAGTTACTTTTAAAGTTATAATTATACCCACATTGACTAAGCCCTAAACTTCCCAATAAGCCATTCACAAATAAGAAGCAATTTCTGCTTATCTGTTGCTCCCCTCTAGACCACAAAGCCATCCCTGGCTCCACCGATGATACCCCTTTCTCTCTGACCTTCTTTTTTCAAATTGATGTTCTCAGTTGCTAGGGCTCTTCCTTCCAGAAATACAAGTATTGTTGGGACCCCAACCAAGCCACTGCTTTAAAAAATTCCCCCTTTCAGTTTCGGGAGAGGAACCCAGCTGCCAAAGCCTGACTTTTGTGAGCCTTCCCCACTGGTACCCTGTTGAGTTAACATTCTCACCCCTCTTAAAAATAACCAGGTCTAGGGGCATCAGGGGTCTCACAGCTCAGGGCTTTCAATAATGAAAGTAAAGCTATTGTGCGAGCTTAAACTGTTTTGGTAGACTGGTCTGTGGCCTATCTTTTATGACACTGTTTCTGAGGGAACCGTGTAGAATTCTAACCAACTAATTTTGAAACAGATACTGGGAATATAACTCATTCCTAGGCTAGGGACCACATATAATAATTATCATCATCCAAAATACACAGCAGGAGCTGAAATTACACAATTGAAAATATTCCACCTGGAAAAGAAGAGGGACTAAGATATTGGGAACATACATGTAATAGTTGTAGATATAGAAAGAAACAGTAAATTGACCAAAAAAAAGAAAAAAAGATGGAAGCAAATCAAGAAGGCTTTTTAGGTGAAACAAGTAGCTAATAAAGCTGTCGTGGGAACCCCTATAAAATGCTTACATTGCATTTTAACAGATCCCAGAATCCTCCAGTGGTTCAGGAAATCAAGTTATTGAAAGCATCGTGTCTTTGGTATTCATAGAGTGTTCTGTATGCTTTAGCCTAAAAAGTATGTCAACATTAGATGTTAAATATAACCAAAAAGAAAAGAAAGCCAAGGAATAAACAAAAATATCACTCTCTTTGTTCTTCTTTTAAAATAAAAACACTAGAAGAAACTGCAAAATAACAAGTCCAGGGTACTAAGCTAGTCAGAACTGAAGGGAAAGAATAAAGGTCACCATTGGGTAGCATGCATAAGCTCAACACCAAGAGGATTTGGAAGCTTTGATTTAATACCTTAACAGTGTTTGTGCTTTATTATGGAAGCCTGTGGGGACCATTTTCCCTTTCAAATGTGGGGAATCACCAGTAACGGAAATTACATGCTTGCGAGATTAAGAAAGACAATGTGCTGGGCCAACCAGGGCTAACATGGCACTGACACATTACAATGAAGCTTCTCTTTTAGGGCAGCAGGATATCACTATGGGGGACTTTTCCATCAGCCAATGTACACCTACCTGGATCTTTGTAGATGTGACCTTCAATTAAGGAAATGATTTCCTCATTACCCATTTTATACAGGTATTTTATAGAAAAACTCCCAGGGAGTATGAGATGGGAAAACTCAGGAGGAACATGAAACGGATTTTAAAATCAGGATAGCCTCAGGAGAAAAGGTAGAATGTTTTGGAAGCCTTTATAAAACTTTATTTTATTTATATTTTTTTGCAAGGACAATTTTTACTAGGAACGTGGTTGTCAAAATCACAGCACAGTTATGCTCTGTTAGATGGATGAAGAAGCTCCTATGGCCTCCTCCTGCTTTGGGCCAGCACAACACTGAGGAATATTTTTATATTAACAACAAAACCTACTTCCCAGACTTCATAATACTGAGAATATTTGCTGCAGTCAGCCACAGCTGAATCAGTATGAGTCAAATATCTCTAAAAAGAACCAGAAATTGCTATAGAAAGCTTTTCTGTCAAAAGCATGGTACTCAGTAGGTAGAGCACCCAACCTCACGAACAACTCTGCCATTCAGCACAAGATTGGTCTAAAAAATACTCCATAATATAATACGACCTGGCATAGAAGCTAGAGGCAACATGAAAGTAGACCCACAATCAACATTATTCTTATTTATCTTCACCTTGACCTAGCACAAGTGATGCTCCACTACTGCTCTCCTAGTTGGAAGTGGGGAAGGAGGACCAGTAACCCAGATGGGTGCACA
Organism: Tonatia bakeri; assembly: GCA_004024845.1. Taxonomy (NCBI): domain Eukaryota; kingdom Metazoa; phylum Chordata; class Mammalia; order Chiroptera; family Phyllostomidae; genus Tonatia; species Tonatia bakeri. The sequence goes on from PVIA01004346.1 coordinate 7,504, forward strand.
TTCTGCTCCCACTGGCAAAGATGTCTAGAGAGGCAGACATATTCCCAGTAGCTCAATAGCACACAATCAGAGAATGATAAAGAGGAGCAGCCATGCTTTAATATGTATTTTCTTAATAAATCTTTTCCTTAAATTTATAATTTAGTTAACTCACAAAAATCCTTTATGAATTAAGAACTTCTGTTCCCAGCTGAATAGGACTACTGCCTCTATACACAAGAGAAATCAGGCAGAGAAGAAATTTTGTAAAAGGTATCTGCCTGTGAATTCTGTGGTTTCTTTGCTTGGCTTTTTCTTGTGGCTTTGGTCTGGCATTGCTCTGATAGCCATTATTGGTTTCCATGTCCACTTCAGACTTTCTTGGTCCATGTTAGGAACACAAAGAATTCAGAAAGAAAATGTAGTGAGAAGGTTTCAAATGTCAGAAGTGCAAAGGAGCCAGTCAGTGTGAGGCATGCGACACCCTGGCACAGCACTCCACACATTCAAAGTCTCAAATAATATTGGGTAATGACATACCCACGCTAATGTTTTCTTTTTATAACTGCTCACGGAACAATTGAGTCATCCAAGCATGCAACTGATAAGGTTCTAAAAGATGACTTGATTCAAGGCCTTTAAAAAAAAACCAGATAAAAACACCAGCAGCCTTCTGAGTACGAGGTGGAGCGATGCACTCAGAATCACAGAGTTGTGCTAGCACCGGGACTGGACTCGCAGCACAGTGCTCAGAAACTCACCTGTGCTTCATATACCTTCATAGGTGACACTCTTCCTTATATTGTTCCCATCTCCACTTAAGAGTGTTCTTTAAATTTTTTAAAAGGGCAAAATTTTGTAAAAATAAACAAGCAAACAAACTGGCACTACAGATCGGATATATGTGGGCCTGTTTCAAAAATATCTCAATATGGTGAAGTAATTCTTATGTTCCATGAAGCTTAAGATACTACAGGAAAACATACCATATGAGATTTGTAGAAAAAAATACTGTTCCAAGTTCTTTTTAAGATGCAATGCTGTTCATACCTGGAGTCCACCAATCGTGTCACCTCAAACACTTTGCATTTGTTGAAAAGAACGCATTATTTTACAAGTGACCCTTAGGCCATGTCTTCCTGGCACTCTCCCTGATTAAATATGTCTTCATTCCCCTTTTAAAGGCAGCTTAAAATTTCTAAACCCAATGGTATACTCTGATACTATTATGCATGGATTCCTTATGCAGTATTCTTATCAGGAAATCCTCAAAGGGTCCTTGCCTCTAAAACCTTCCCCACTTGGATAAGACAGCCCTGAAATCTCACCTTTTAAGAATTAGGTATGGTGCTATTACATACAGTGATATATGACTTTAAAGGTCTTTGTGAGAGGGCACAGAGAAAAGAGTACAATGCAGGACATTCCCTGAAAAGGAAATGGAGTTAAAAATGAACTCCTTCACCTGTTTTATAGCTATTACTGACAGCAAATCCTTAATGAAGTACTAGTCTCAGACTCTAAAATAAAAACTGTGGATTCATGCTATCTGCCACAGGTGGCTATTTGGATAAATAAGACAAGCACAACCCCTCTATGGTTGTAAAAAACAAAGTTGCGTTACTCTCACTTGAAAGCAGTATCAAAGAGAGCCATCTGCTAAACAGTGAACACCTATGGCTTCTGATGACTAGGCATTCTTTCTGCTTTCTTGGTATAATACAGAAGCCCTACTTTTCTCTTGGAAATTGCCTCTCTTCCTTCTGCCCATTGTGTGCCCTCATTGCCCATAGGGTGGGCAAGTGACCCAGGCTGGCTAGTAGGAATAACCCATCTCCCTTGACAAAGAATAGGCAAATAATCCAAGTAGAACCAACCAGGATTTTATTAAAGATAATTAGCTAGTCTGGGGAGGAAAGCGCGCCACATTTGAATCTTTCTATATGATCACATCCTAGAAGGAGGAACCACGTATGTGTTGAGCCACCATTACCTTTTACACTTCCTGGAGAGCACTTGCTTGAGAATAAGTGCTTGGAGAAGCCAGCTCAGAAGAAAACATACCTTTGGCCCCAGCTGGGCCTGAAGCCAGACCTGCTCCTTATTTCCCAGTCATGACTGGTAAATTACTTTTTTGTTTAAGCTAATTCAGATTGTGCTTCTTGATATGCATCTGACAGCTCTGATTACCACTCATTTGAGTATCCTGGACTTTATGAGATGATTTCTCTTATATATAACAGAACAGTTATGTTATCTTCTATCTGATTAATAAAAGATACTCACTTGACATGATCAGGACTGATACCAACTACATAGATATCAGAATTGATCTGTCTAAGACGGACAACTTTAAAAACCCAAGGCAGACAATTCAAAGCAAGGTCCAAAGAATCTAAAAAATCAATGAGATGGAAGTTTGCTCTGCAGACAGCATTAACATTGAGTAACTTTAAGTATGAGTTAAATTTGAGTATGTTTCACAATATCTAGTCCATGCCTCAACATAATTACAAAGTCTGTGAAGTAACAAACAGGTTTGAAAATGCAGAAAAAGAACTATAGTGGGGAAACTTTCCTTTGAGTACCAGGTTAGAGGCAGTAGCACAGTATGAATTTAAGAAACATTTGACCTCATAAAACACAAGCTAATAAGTTTTATTGTGAATTTTCAAAACAATAAACTGATTATACTAGTCAACTTTCTTTCACTGTAAAGATTTACTTCATCTTCTTTAAGATATAAACATATATTCAGGACATCCATTTTCTATATTTCATTCCATCACAGAATTGCTGCATAACTTTGCCAACTTTGAACTCTTAATGTGTCTCAGTTTTTCTACCTGTGGCAGAAAAGAGTGCAACAATGCCTTTAGAGACTGGTAGGAGCCAGGTCTACTTTGACTTCGAATGCAAATAATAATTATAAAGTCCCAGTGTGTGCTTCCTTTTGTGCTTAGCATTTCAAAATGTAAACCCCTATTTTTGTTTTTTATCACCTGTCACTTTACAATTTGCTGCCTGAATTTTTATATTTCTATTATTTGCAGTTTCTACAACTAAAACTAACACTGAAAAAGAAAACAAAAAGGGAAAGTGCAGGAGTGTTTCTGCCCAAATATTTTTCCTCTCTGTCTACCCTGCTATTTACATCTCTGCTGGGGTGTTTATAGCATTTGAGCAGGAGGAAAATATGCCTGTAAAAGGTAACCTGTAATACTAATAGGTTGAAGACTTTTTTAAATACAAAAATTCCAACAAGGCCGGCCTGTTTGCCATGATTTCCTCACATCATGCATGCTTTTGTGTGGCATTGGGTATGTCCATCTAGGCAGTGAATTTTGTAGCTGAAAATCCACAAACAAATATTAATTAATGTATTGCCTTCTACCTAGGAGGTGAGGCACTTTGACAATCTGCTGGCTTTTAAGAAAGAAGGTTTTGTTGAAAATAATGCCCACTGATAATAGCCCATCCAATATATTTGACTGAACTACTCATATAGGAAATTGTATAACAACTAAAAGCAAGCTAAAACAATTCAAATAAATATCTGTGAAAAGTGTATATAAATTGCAGTTGGTTGATTTTACAAAACTAAAGAAACATGTCGGTATGTCTCACATAAATTATACCCATAAGCCAGTCTGTGGATATCTAGTGCAGGTGTAAATGAACATTTAAAATTCTTTGGCCATTGTTTGGGAAATAAAGAATAAAGAAGAAAACAGGGGGAAGGTGTTATTGCAAAGAGTCATTTGGAGTGATACTTTCTTGTACATGAACAGACACAATCATAAACTTGTTGTGAAAAAATGCTTAGAGAAATTCCCCCTTTTTAAAGCATTTATTGAGCACCTACTTTGAGGTGTTAAAACTGAAATAATATCATTAATATTCCATAGCTATGTCAGTAGGAGTTGAGTAGGTTTTTGTGAGTTTCAGGAAAGACTAGCCAATTTTTCTAGGAAAATGTGTTCCTAACCCTGGCCAGGTGGTTCAGTTGGTTGGAGTGTGATTCCATACACCAAAAGTTGTGGGTTCCATCCCAGGTCAAGGCACATACCTAGGTTATGGGTTCGAAACCCAGTCAGGTGCTTATGGGAGGTAATCCATCTATGTTTCTCTCACAACGTGTTTCTCTCTCTCTCTTCCTCTCTCCCTTCCTCTCTCTCTAAAGTCAATAGCATATCCTCAAGTGAAGATTTAAAAAGGAAAAAGAAAAAAAATGTGTTTCTAGCCCAAATTTTCAATGTACAAAATTATTAAGACAACAGCAACAATGACAGCAGCTTCTGTTGTCATCTTGGTCTTCACTCCAATTTCACTCTTCTCCCTAGACTTTTAGCACCTCTCCCTCTCCTCTTTTCCTATGGCACAGGATGAAATAAAAGAGAGTAGGGAAAACTGTCTCCTACCAGATGGCAAACCTATTTGGAGTTACACCCATCAGCTCCTCTTTTCCTACACAGTTATAACAATTTAGGGTAAATCTGTCTTTTGGGGCTCTCAATTGTATCTGATCCTTCCTTCTCAGGCAACTTATGCCCTGATTATCTTTTCTGTGCTTTATTTTCAACATCTCCAATATATTATTAGAGTCTAACCATCAGTGGTCAAGAATGTTGAAGAGTACCCCATCTGAAAAACAAACAAAAAAGAAAAAAGACATTGACCTACCTCCACACCTCTTCCTTCCACAGCTATTGTCTGTCTCGTCTACTTCAGTAGAAACTTTGAGAGTATTATCTTTGATTATCGTCCCTATTTCCCTAACTTCCATTCATTCCCTAGCCCACTTCAATCTGGCCTCTAGCCCTGTCTTTCCATTACTCCACTGAAATGGCTCTTGTTAAAACCACCTCTCAGTAACTACCATGCCACTATGTCCAACTGCATTTTAGTTCTAGTACTCTCCAACTAGTACTCTCAATGGCAGTAATCTTCAGCCTGTTTCATCTCGTGGCACACATAAACTAATTACTAACATTTCTGTGGCACACCAAAAAATGTATTATATTTTTTGCTGATCTGACAAAAAACAGGTATAATTTTGACCCATTGACACCAGAAAGCTATTGTGTTGGCTGTTGTCATTTTTTAATTTGAGAGTCAGAGACATGTCCAACCATTTGGCGTCTCTGGACCACACTGGAAGAAGAAGAGTTGTCTTGGGCCACACATTAAATACATTGTGACATGTACACAAAAGAAATTTCATAATGTTTTAATTAAATTTACGATTTTGTGTTGGGCTGCATTCATAGCGATCCTAAACTGCATGCAGCCTGCAGGTTGGACACCCTGGTAGGGAAAAAAGGTCAGTGTCCCTGACTAAATAGTAAAGTATTGCATGTTTCAAAAATTCTTGCGGCACACCAGTTGAAAATCATTTCTCAATGGTATTTAATTTCTTTGTCTAGCACCTTGTTTTAGAAATCTTCCTTCTATATGACTTTTATGACAACATGATCTCCTTGTTTTCCTCCTATCTCTCCAGCTGCTCATTCTCAAGGTCTTTTGTTGTCTTATGCTAACAATCCAGCCTTTAAATGTTCCTCAGTGTCTCTCTTGGCCTCCTTTTCTAATTTCCAACAATTTTCCAAATTCCCAGCAATTTCATCCATCCCTTTGCCTCAATTATAATATTATTATAATTACTATATTATTATAAAACTGCACATCCAAACCACTTCTCTGTGTTCCTAACTCATTTGATTGTCTCAAAAAGAAAAAAATAAATTTAGACCAGATCACATTCATGGTTTGCTTTCTACACTAGTCTTTCTTGACTTCACAAAGGCTGTCATACCACCCATCCAGTTATGGAAGCTAGGATCTTAACAGCAATCCCTGACAACACCCTCTCTTTCACTGGCATATCCATCTCATCATCTGGTTAATTATATCTTCTAAATACATCACGAATACATCTTTTTCCAGTCTCCACTGCTATGAGCCTGTTCACACTCTCATTTATATTCTATTATAGTTATTTCATAATTGGTCTTTCAACTTCTTCCCTTTATTCTTAACTTTATATTCTTAACTTTAAATTCTTAACTTTATAATTTCCACTTCTTCACTTACATTCATAACCCATTTTCTATATACAGTCATAGTCCTCTAATAAAAACACAAAATAAAATTAAATTCAACAATTCTTAACTATGTTTTAGATCTTTATTTTATATTTTTAAAACTACTTTTATTATTTTATAAAATTCCTTAAAATTTCAGTTCTGTATTTGAAACTATGATTAAATTTTAATAGAGAGCTCTTTCCCCTTTGGATTGCTCAAATTATATTTTATATATCATCCTACTTAAAAATAATCCTTTTGAAATCTTGAATATGTTTTCTGAATGATATTTTTATTGGCTTGATGAATATTTCTATTGGTTATTATTATTTTAATTCTTAATTACAAAGTTATTTAGTGAAGGCAAAATAATATAAAATTATTATTTTTGGCAAATAATATGCAGTTTTCAAACTCTAGCCCTAACCTTAACACCAGATGATGTTTTGAATCCAATAGCATGATTCAAATTTTAGCCATTGTCTTTCTGCAACTTGTTGTCTCACATACTGGAGTACAAGAACTTTGCATTAGTACTTTTTAAAAAATTTAAATGGCACTTGGGCTGTTTCCAGTTCTTGGTTATTTTAAATAATGCTGCTATGAACATATGTGTGCATATATTCTTTCGCATTGGTGTTTCGGGGTTTTTTTTTTAACATATTCCCAGAACTGGAATCACTAGATCAAAAGGCAGTTCCATTTTTAGTTTTTTTTAGGAAACTCCATACTATTTTCCACAGTGGCAGCACCAGTCTGCATTCCCAACAATAATGTACTAGGGTTCCCTTTTCTCCACATCCTCATCAACACTTGCTCTTTATTGATTTATTGATGATAATCATTCTGACAGATGTGAAGTGATATCTCATTGTGGTTTTAATTTGCATCTCTCTGACGATTAGTGACATTGAGCATTTTTATATGTCTATTCGCTATCTGTATGCCCTCGTTGTGGAAGTGTCTATTCAGATCTTTTGCCCATTTTTTAATTGGATAGTTTATCTTCCTGGTGTTGAGTTGTGTAAGTGCTTTATATATATTTTGGAAATTAACCCCTTATCAGTGACAAATATGTATCAGTGGCAAATATGTTCTCCCATACAGTGGGTCCCCTTTAATTTTATTGATGGCTTCTTTTGCTGTGCAGAAGCTTTTTTAGTTTGATGTAGTCTCATTTGTCCCCCCCCCCCACCTTGTTTCCCTTGTCCTAGGAGACATTGGCAAAAGATGATGACAAGAAATTTCTGAGATTTCACTGTCTGTGTTTTCTTCCAGGATAAAAAAGCTTCAGTACATTTACACAATGGAATACTATGTGTCTGTAAAAAGAAGAAAATCTTACCTTTTGCAACAGCATGGATGGTCCTGGACATTACTATGCTAAGTGCAATAAGCCAGTCAGAGAAAGACAAATGCCATATAATCTCACTTATATGTGGAATCTAATGAACAAAATAAACTGGAGAACAAAATAAAAAGAGAGGCATGGATACATGGAACAGACTGACAGCTGTCAGAGGGGAAGGGGGTATGGGGTGGGATGGACTGGATGAAAGAAGGTGAGGGGTTAGCCAAAGAATATATATGCATGACCCATAGACACAGACAACAGTGTGGTGATGGCCACAGGGAAGGGGGTTGCTGACTGCATGGAGGTTGGCAAAGGGCAGAAATGGGGACACCTGTAATAATGTCAACAATAAAAATAAAACAAGTGACTAAATGAGAAGAAAATCTAGATGGCAGTCTTCTCTCCAATATTTGAAAAATTTTCAAAGTAACTTTGAAAAGGCCAAAAATGAAGGATCAGAGAGCAAAGGTTTATGTGTTTATTTTCTTCATCTGCCAATCCAAATTGAGGAGGTAGCCATAAACGGGGTTCAAAAGACACCTCATGAATGATTGAGTCATTCGATGGAAGTGCCATTTTAATAAAATTATTTCAAATAATAGTAAACTAATTTAAATTCCAATGTTTAATCTTTTTTCAGTTTCATTTTATTGCTTTTCTGAAATATGTGGTTTTGGTGCTTTGAAAAAATTGTCTAGACTTAATACTGTTTTGAAATACCAACCTGAATCTCCACATTGTGTCAGTCTGAAATACTTGAGGAAGTTAGTGGCTTAAATGGTCTTCTGGGAGCAATAAATCTCATCTTATTTTTGACAAATTGGTGAGAAGTTGATGGAAGGAACCAAACATCTACCACCCAGTCTATTGTTAAGGAAGGGCCAGTTTCCTGCCCAGGACCTTATTCCCTGCATCGGCCCTTGTGTGGATTACCCAGGGCCTCTGCCTGGTATCCTGGGGTGTGGTCCATGAATCTTCCCTTAATTGGAACTGGGTCCTATCTAGTCTGAGAATTTATGATGTCAGGGAGAATGATATGTTCATGAGACCCAAACAAAATCAACTCAGAAATACTGACAAATTTTTCCTCTATCACTTATTTTCCTGTAAAGGTGTGTCTGTTTCCCTTGCTGAAGAATTGCAGAAATCCAAAATTGACCCTTTTCAGCAGTTAGTGGAATCCAACAGCAGAATAAAGAGGTCATTAGTAGAAACAATTTGGTCTGTACCAACTGTCATGAGCGTATGTTCATGATATAGCTTTTTCCATAAGTCAGCCAGGCAACTGCTTGGCTAGCTGCCTGCTGAGCAGCCCGGCACCAAAGAATAGACAAGAGTCACACACAAGGTAACTATGCAATTCACTCAGCTTTTATTGAACGCAGGTTTACTCAGAGTAGAACGTCAATGTACATTAATATCCTACTCATACTCTAACGATCTAAGAGAAATATAACGCACACAGGCACACAGTAATCAATGGGAAATAATGATGCTGAGTCCCAGAGTCTCAGTCTGCAGATCTGGGAGACAGCACGGTAGGCAAGGGAGTTTTCAGCATCTTGCAAGGAAAGATTTCTGGAGTCAGGTGGGCAGCAGGGCAGATGAAGTCCTCAGTCTAGCAGAGCAGAGCCTCAGGTGGCCAGATGTAAAGGGAGATCAGTGTGGCATGGAGCAGCACTCTGGTGTATGGAGCTTGGCTATCTCAGTAGTGGTCTGGAGCCTGCCTCAGTTATATCTTGAAAGTGGCATACTCCACCCTTCATCGTTCTTTGATATGTGTCTTAGCATGACTCATGGTGACTGGGGAATTTCCCCAGGAGCCTATCTATGGAGGTTCCTGCTTTGCAGACAGTGGCTGTTCTGATCAATGATCACACGTGCAGATACCCTGGGTGTGTCTCCTTGCCAGATGTGTCTGGCATGACTTAGTTTCCCTCTTGAACCAAAACCTTATGGCTGACTAGCAGCCATCTTGGTTGGCATGAGTGACTCCACTTTGTTTTGTATACTGTATGCTATCTTGATCAGACCAATGCCATTTTTTATTGGTCCTGCCCTGCACACCAACCCACTGGCGGGTAATTATCAACCATGCTGTAGGGCTCCATTACTCAGCACTGTGTGGAAACAAGGACTCTAGGGACGCCTCAGATCAGCCAAGACTGGAAAAATCTAAGGCAGAACTTAACTACAGTATTTCCCCCCAAAGAACATAGCGTATGTTTTATCAGTTGGTTGGAGAAAGTGTGGCAAAAGTTTTCTGCTGGTGAACAAGAAAAGCGGTTTTTTGCACAAGGATCTGCTCACTGGAGGAGCCCTCCCCAGGGACAGGTGGGAGGGATCCAGAGGATCGAGGTTGCGGGGCTGGAGCAGTCAGCGCCTGAGTGCAAGGTCTGGTGGCTTTATTTGTTAGCCGGCTGGGTCCAGGCTGAGAAATGCGCACTCAGCAGGGAAAGGAGAAGAGATTGGCGCTAGTTTTCTAAAAACAACACAGCTCAAGTCTCCCTCCCCGCCTGTGTCCCTTTGCTCAACCCACCGACACACAGACGGGTCAAATCCGGTTCCAGGATAGAGTGGGCCTTCCAGTTACCACTCGGAAAAAGGCGGATATCTGCGACTCCGGGACGCCCCCACCGCTGCACCCTTCGAGTTCCCTAGCTCTGTCAACCTGCCAGTTTCTGATTGGCGCCTCTCTCGCAGAGCCTGGGACTGAGGTCGAGCAGAGTCACCACAACTACGACGGTGCCTCTGGCCAGGAGCAGCTGCGGACTGGGGCTGGTGGGGCTGCGCCTCTGTTGGAGAGGTCGGCGAGGAGGCTCCAGGGTTCCCTCTGCCGCATTTGCTCTCCGGGGGCCTTCGCTGGGCTCAGTTGGCGCCCCGGCCTCGCCTCCCTCCTGCCCTCTAGGGCCGGGGCTCGGGTTTGCTCACCGTCCCTCCCACTGGACCCAACCACTGGACTCCTAGCCTCATACTGCCACCTTCTCACCCTGCACCTCCGGGAATCCGGGGACGGAGAAGGAGGAACCTAGTGAGGGAAAGGAGGCACTTTCAAGCCGAGCGGGCGGGCTCGCGGAGTCCAGGGGGCCGAGTCCCCAGCTTGGAGGCGGGGGCTCCCTACAACCCCCAGGCGGGAAGAAAAGCTTGACCCAGAGAGAGGGTGGGGGGCGAGTGCGGGTGCCAGGGATCCAGCTTCGCGCGCTCGGGTACCGCGGGCACTGCGGCGGACGCTTGTCTCCCCACCCAGCCTGGACCCGAGTGCGCTGAGTCCCTGCTTACCGAAGGTCTGGGGCTCATTTTCTCCTGTCCCGCCCCTAGTCCTTCTGCCAAAACCTTTGACCAGAGTATCCTTGCCAACATTCCTAAATCTTCTTTGCCAGCTCGTTTCGCCAGGTTAGTAATAAGGCTCTGCTTTCGGATGTGGACAGAAAAGGCCAATTCCCAGAAAGTGTAGAGACCTTTACACCTTTCCCACGAACTAATACGGAGGGGGTCCGCGGGTATTTATCCAACTCAAGGACCTAATTGGTAGCCGAAACCAGTTTCTCCCCTGAAATGTCCTTGCCATTCAAACCCTCAGAGGCCTTCTGCTGCCGTTCTGGGAAAGCCTCAGTGATGGAACCGGGGGACATCCCGTCCGCAGAGAGACCTCCACCCCTGCCGCAGGGGGGAGTGAAGGTAGACAGAAGCTAGAGGGCCATCGTAACAATGCCTGCGGCCTTGAAGAGACATCGTTAGGACCCTGGCAATACCAAACCTCTCTCCCCGCCGCCACTGCTCCCTCTTCCCTGGGGTACAACAGAAACTGGGGACTTTGGACCCCTCATTTAAAACCCTAATTGCTTGGGATCCGAGATGTGGGGCTAGGCGGGTCAGGCTACGGCTGCCACCACCCCTCCCACCCCAGCACCATCACCTGCCCTCCGGCATTCCCTCTGCCCGGAAAGAGAAGATATCAAATCTCTGGGCTGCAGGGTGCGACAGGCGCCCAATGCGCGCCCTGACGCGGGGCAGCGGGGCGTTGGTCTGACTCCGCTTGACGTGGCAGCTACACTGAAGACCCCCGCCCCGCGCCAGGGTGCGTCTCCCTCTCCAGCCTCGCTTTCTCCGGGTCCCTGCAGTCCTGGCCCGGGGCGTCCAGGGGCGCCCTTCAGCTCCCTGCCACAGGTCTCGAGCCGGCACCGCGGGGAGCGGCAGGAGCTGGCTCTGCTCTCCTCGCCCCGCGGACGCTGGTGGGGGATTCTGAGTTGTGAAAAGCAGCTGCCACCTCCCCGGCGCTCCGCGCTCCCTGCGGCAGGATCCTACAGATCCTCCGAGAGCTACCCGTTGTACCCGGGGGTCTCGAGCGAGCACTCCGAGGTAAGCTGTCCCTGCCTTGTCCCTGGCACCCACATCGATGCCCCCTACCCCATTACACACGCGCTGAGAGCAGACCCAGCGCCTCCCCTCCCGTGGAGCTGCCTGCTAGGCCGCCGGGAGAGACGGACAGTGGGACTCGGAAGGCACACCCAGGGAAACTTGTTCCTCCGGCGTCCGGTCAGACACTGACGGCTAGCCAGTGCAAGGAGAGGGGCGGGAGGAGGCGGGGGAAGGGCTCCAGGAGGGGAGGGGAGCACGCGGTGGGGGAGGGGTGCAGTTGGTGAAACTCCTCTGCCTCTCGCTCTTCTCACTGCTTGCTCCTCTCTTCGCGCAGACACCCGGGACCTCCCCTGGGCGCCAGCTCCTCGGCTCCGACGGGTCCAACGACAAGCCGGATTTTTTTTTTTTTTCTCTTTCTGGAAATTGGCTTTGGTGTGTGCTTTCCTCCCTCCCCTTTGCCTCCTCCCTTTTTAAGGCATGGCCCGGGCAGTGGCTTCTGGAAGAACAAGTGTGGGAAAAGAGAGAGGAAACCGGAGCTAAATGACAGGATGCAGCGACTTGAGACACAAAAAGAGAAGCATTGCTCTCGGATCAAGTCATTGCCTCGCTGCTTTCCTTTCTCCGAGAGGCACTGAGGATTTTACAGCTCTAGGCGGAGTTGGAGCGCTTCGGCTGGTTCAGATTCCCTCTTTGCTCTATTTTCCCGGCACGTCCTGGTTCTCCCGAACCTGCCTGGGTGTCAGGCGAAGGGAGAATGGAGAGGGGGCTGCAGCCCCTCGGCGCCAGGCTCGCCCTCGCCCTCGCCCTGGTCCTCGCGCGGGCCAGCGCTTTTCGCAATGGTAAGTGACAGGCGGAGACGCGCGAGACCGCGCCGGCCCCAGCTCTCGGCTGCCCAATGCGGCCGAGCTCGGCTTCCCGCCCAGCTCCGAGTCTCGCAGCGGCAGGGATCAAGCCGGAATAACCACCACCTCAGCGAAGGAAACTTTTATCCGGGCGGAGAAATAAAGAAATCAGATCAGTCAGTTTGGGGCAGGAGGATTTCAAGTCCTGCGGCTCCCTCCTGAAGTTGGTGGTTTGGTTGTGGGGGGTTTCCTGTCTGTGTTACAAGGCAGCGCTGCCTACCTTCCTAGATCAGCACACCAATTACCTTAATAATGTTTCCTCCCAAAGGCAATTAGAGGAGACTCCCTTTCAAAAATTGGATGTCTCTTGAAAGTGAATGAAGGCTTTACCAGAACTTCCTGGTTCTCTTTCAGCTCCTCTAAACTGTTTCCTCTGGGTGGGGGGTTGCCTGCAACAGATAGTGGTTTGTGGGTTGATGGAACTCCTCCCGCCTTTGTGAATCGTCCCTAAACAGTCTGAGGCATGAATGAAAACTACATAGTTTCGTTACAGGAATCGTATATACAGTGTAAGGCACCAGGATATCTGAAAATCCCTAACCTAGCTGCAGCTTCCACTGAGTTGTACAACCATTCACTGTTAAGTAAATGGAAGACTGTGCTGTTTTACAAACACTATCCTGCAACCTAAATGATGTATTTTAAAATGTGATCTGGTTGTAGGCGTGTTTCATTAACATTGTGAAGTGTGAAGGAAAGGATATGAAATTATCTCCACAGTTGAGTCCTCAGCAATTATTACTGTTATTATCAAACATTTACTTTTGTCTGGCTCAGATTTCAATCAAAGTAATTATAAGAAAAGCCCATTCACTGCTTACTGTGGTATATTGTTTTAATAAGACACCACAGTGGAGGGTGTTTAGACCAGGAGGAATTTAAATCCTGTATTTATGATAGAACTTAATCTCTATAATATGCTCTTTGGAGGTTTTGTGATTGAAGCAATAGATTTTTCCTCGACCCACAGCTACTAAGTGGTGTTCTAAAGGATAGGCTTAGAACCAACACACACACACATACAGACAAACAAAATTGTGAATGTGGATTCAATTTATTAATGAACCTGAGTTGGTGGCATATTTCTATAATTTGGTAGGGGATAAAGTAACATTATCCTCCAAATGAAGTAGGTCAGGTGGTTAGACTTTAGAAATTACAGCAACTCAGCCTCCCCAACTCCTGAATTAAATCAGTAGTGGAGATGTTCACAGGATAGATTTGAAACCTAATGCAAAAAGCTGTCAGACTTTAGGTTGTGATATCTCTTTCTCTCACTCCATATATATATATATAATGAATGTATATATGAGATATGTATATGAATACATATTTTATTTTCTTAGCAGAAATCTGGGGAATGCAAAGAACCAGAGTTTGGTTTGGTGAGCTTGACTAGTTAAAGCCATGCTGCTGTGTTCACAGGGTCCATAGCTTCTGTAACTCAGCAGACCTCTTAAAGCCATGTCCACCTCCTCTGAGTCCCTGTGACTGCTAAATTAATTCATTAACCTTATTTAGGACTAATGGTCCAGAGTCATTAGAAATTGCTCTTTTCTTAATCAACTATTAGAGAGATTGCACAGAGCCAGGGAGTCTAGGAGTCCACGTTATCTTATTACACTGTCACTTTCTCAGAAGTCACAGATTAAAGAGCTCTGGTGTGGTACCGAGTCCACCTAAATGTCTTCTGAAGTGACTCTGGTGAGTGACTAGAAGGAGTGCTGTTTTGTTTCACTCCTCTAACAGATGCCAGACTCTGTCATGATGTTCATACAGAGCTGGAGGAGACTTAATGAGATGGGGTCACTTTCCACGTTGTCTGCACATTTAACAGAATACAAGAGCCTGAGCAGAATCACACAACAAAGTCCAATATGATCATTAGCTGAGATTCTGAACTCCAGTTACAAGATCATTTATTCTTGGCAAACCTTAAGCTTTTAAAAGCAGAGGAAAAGGCAGAGGAAATCAGTGTAAGGCCACTCCTGGTCTAAGAAACATAATCAGAAACATCTAGCAATTGAGAAAAACAATATAATTTATATTATGTTCTTTTTAATTTATGGGCAATAATTTCTGTAATGCATGTAGCTTTATGCATTTTTGATGTGCACTTCATCTTTTATTTCCATTTGACCTGGTTTTCCTGTAATATAATTCTGTAGATTTATAAATTCATGCTGAGAGCAAAGAATGCTATTTTTTTTCCACAGGGAATCTATTAGATGCAATATTAAAATCTATATATACCATTACTGAATATTTGTGATTGATAGGCTTATATATTTCACCACTTTCATACCTGTCCCTCTTAAATAGTTTATGCACTGAATTTTTATTGCTCAAAATTAAGCATCAATAAATGAGGCAGCGTTTCAGGCTGAGGCTCTCCAGCATGAAATCCATCACAAAAAGTGACAATGAGAATCTGTGCTGAACAAGAAAGCAGCTCAGGCAGAGACTGGTTTATTTGGCTCTTAGTGAATCACTTCAGCATTTGGGCTTTTCTTTTAAATGAAGGCTCAAAATCAGTTAGTTCACCTTTCCCAGAATGTGAGAGTGGGGCTTACCATATGTGATACCAGATCTCAGTGTGGGGGATTTTTTTTCAGTATGTACGTAATTGGAATTAATACCGTGCGGCTAATTTATTTTTCTTTCTGCCCCATTATTTTGACCTGGTCTCCAAGCTTGAGCAACTTTACTTGGAGAAGTAAAGTAGAATTATCCCTGCTTCATGAGATATACTTTGTTCTGTGTTGATCTGGATCTCAAGAGCAGAAATAACTCACAATCCCTTAGATTTATGGGTAGATAAAACAACAAAAGAAAAGGTTTGCCTTGGAAGACAATATCCACTGATCAATGACAGAGACCAGGCTTATCATCAAAAGCTACATAAGGGTTTGAGTAGCATCGTTCAGTCACTTTTCACTCAGAACTCACTACTTAATGTGATTACACTTTTGGGTGGTAATTAAGTCTAGAAGAAGCTCCCTTACCATGTTAACATCCATTGAGTGAGTGGTTTCATGTTTTTAATACTAGAAGACCTTTTCCTTGGGGCAGAAATTTGTGGGGAATGGGAGTCTAGTCTTTTTAGATCTCAGTTTACTTTTCCTCCTGATCCAACCTTCCTGGGATCAGAGGATTTCTTGGTGAGGTGTTGCCATCGGTGCCACCTGAAGGACCTGCAAGGACCTCTCAGAGTTCCCCATGAAAAGTTATGGAACGTTTAATAGCCAATAATTGACATGCAAAGCTAGAATATCTAACTGGTTGTCAGGGAAAGAGCTAAAGTGTTATTTTCATTACAGATAAATGTGGCGATACTATAAAAATTGAAAGCCCTGGATACCTTACATCTCCTGGTTATCCTAATTCTTATCATCCAAGTGAAAAATGTGAATGGCTGATTCAGGCTCCCGACCCATACCAGAGAATTATGATCAACTTCAATCCTCATTTCGACTTGGAAGACCGAGACTGCAAGTAAGTGCTGACGTTATTTGAACAGGGCACCACAGCACCATCTAGTGGTCACAGATGTCTAATGGGGGACAGTTTGTGTGTATGATCTGGGATATAAATGGATCCAGGAGGAATTCTAATCTAGGCCAGATCATATGTCAACGGCATGGAAATTAAATTACATTAAGTGATTTCTGAGTCCTCCAAACTAGGAAGATTGTATTTAAATATACAATCTCTCATAATTTTCCTGTTAACACTTTTGGTTTTGGAACTCTTTTAAGAAATGTATATACGTTTCTCCTTCCCCATACCTCACCCCCCTAGGGAAAAGGGAAGAATTAGAAACCCAAATTCTCACTTGAGTTTTTATTAAATGTGACAAGCTACTAACATATATTGCATTGAAAGCCAGTGAAATTGGATATTTTTACAGCAAATCTGCGACACATTTTGTGATTTAAGAACTCTAGCTTATTGGCATGACAAAAGAAAATTGTCATTGAGCTCTTGCTGGTGTGGCTCAGTCATTGGGAGGAGTCATGTGTTCAATTCCTGGTCAAGGCACATGCCTAGGTTGCAGGTTCAGTGCCTGGTTGAGGCTCAAATAATAGGAAACTCTTGATCTTTTTCCTATTCGTGTTTCTCTCCTCTCTCTCCTTCCCTTTCCCTCTCTCTAAAATCAATAAGCATGTCTTTGGGTGAAGATAAAATAATTGTCACTGAAAATAAAAGGAATATAGGGTAAGTCAGATGAGGAGATTCTTACAGTAGATTAATGATTACAAGTTTCTTATTGAGGATGTGAAAAATAATTATTAATGCACAATGAATACAATGGAATGTAAATATGAATCAGCATTTCATCCATCTGCTTTACTCTTACTATCTCCTTCTTTTAAGTTACTAAGCATTGTTAGGTTACTGTGCCAGATTTTATTATTATGAAAACATTCTCACCACACAGTCTAAATTATATTTCCTCACTTTATGTGAAAAAACTGCTGTGCAGTTTTCCACAGTATGGAAAGTATGTGTTGATGTTGCAGGCAGCAGCCCACAGAGATCCAGAATTCACTTTTGTCTCTGGACATCCAGCTGCCCACCTGTCTCTGTCTTGTCCCCATTATCCCATTCTGCCCTACTGTTCATGGTGTGTTCTTAAGAGACTTGAACCCGAGTATCAATATTTAATGAAGTTTAGACCTATAAAAAGTTTTAGCAAAAGAAAATAATCTAGTTAAATCTAAATTCTAAAGTGTATGTCAGGGACTATGTTTCCCAAGTTTTAAAATGGGTCAGTTTGATATAATTGTGTATAATGTACATAGGTTATTACTTTCATTAGATATAAACATGATTATGCAGGCACACTCAGTATTAAAACTATTCTATCTGCAAACACATAACCCTTTTAGGTAAGAACACAATAATATGAAAATGTTTCCACTTATAGGAAGTCCTCAACAACCTGTTGAGTTGGTGGGGTGAACTAGTTTTTCATGGATGAGTTCATCTGGTTAATTCAACATCCTAGTGCCTAGAGAATTAGCATACATTCCTGTACTGTTGATCAATTTCTAAATAATCAGTATATACTACAGTGTAATAAAATTATGCTGATTATAATTTAATCTGTTCTGTGATTCAGAAGTGCTTCAGGGCATTAAACAGACTTCTTACTCTTGTGTGAAAGTTATCATTTATAGAGTGTTACAGTGGCTGCTTCAATATTCTGGATGGTGGTTTTTACAATGTCAATCACTTAGACAACTTAGAGACTAGTACTCTATTTTATTTTTGGTCTTTGGCAATATTTAAACTGCTATAGAAAATATTTTTAAGAAACTGATAAAACATACCCAAGAAATAACATTATTCCCCCAAATAAGGTGCTATTAAATTTCGATAAACTTATATTTACTATTTCCTGATCTGAAAATCATAACCATGTGTATATGTAATACAGTACTTAACAAATTCCGAATACTCAGTAGTTAATAACAAGGAAGTGCTGATAAATGTTTGACAACTGGATCTTGGGAGGGGGGAGTCAAGTCCTGATGTGTGATATTTGCCAATTTCTGTAGTATAAATTCTCCCTCCATGGCCAATTTCATACTACCCATGTGATGTCACTCTTTACAGACCTGCAAAGAGATGTCTACAGTTAGTTCTTATGAGCTGGTGCAAGCCAGCTTCAGGGCACAACTGGAGTAGAAGTGTAAGAAAAGGAAGCAAGTTGAGTGTGTTAATATATGTAAAGTACTAGCATTGTCTAGCACACATTAAGCCTTAATTAACAATTTGCCACACCATGATGGGAGGTAGGACATTTTGGGATTTTAGGTAGTCTTTTTTTAAGATGAGAAAAAAACAGATAATTATATTTTATAGAAAGAGACAATTTTAGTGATGTTAGCAAGGTATTCAAGAAATTGACATGGCCAAGAATATTGTTTCTGTAACTGTGATGGTGAGATTTTTTTAAATGCTTGAATAAAGTGATTTCTTTATTTATCTACATAGTTACTAATTATACCTATCTATAATTAGTAACTGAGGGTTTGTTCTCTGTGAAGGTGCCATCTCCTGGCCAGCCTTGAAAGTCTATTTTTAGCCTTTTTAATGAAGTCAATGAACATTATTCCATGGAAGTTTCTTTGTGCCATGTTTTGAAGAGTTGTTGTCTGATTGTTTTATCGATGAAAATTCCAAAGCCGATATTGGAAGACCAACTTAACACATTGCAGTTGCTGACTTTCCAGGTTGGTCCACATAATTCCTGGTTGTTGTTGAAGGTTGTACTTGAAATTCTTCAAATGTGGCACAATTTTTATCTCCTTTAGAAAAGGCTGTGGGAAGAATCAACAGCTTTAAAATTTACAGGAGGTTAGACTTTCCTACAGAAAATGGAAACCAGCAGAAACTCTTGAACAACATATTCACAGACTTCAAAAGTCTATGTTAGATGTACGAAAACATAGTTTTGTGGCTTCTGGTGTTTGTTGTGGTTGTTGTTGTTTTGATGATTTATACTGGCCTACTTCCAAAATTGTATTTGAAATTATATAAAACTAGTTATAATCAACCACACTCAGAGAGCTTTTAGTTATTATGTCTGTTAAGAATAAGCTGTAGTCTTGAGATATTTACTATCCTTACCTTTCTCAGCTGTATTATGTGTACTTCTTGTACCAATGTCATAAGGTTATTGTAGTGGATAATGAAGTAGTGGGTATGAGGGCCCTTTAAAAAGTTAAAAGCTCCCCTCAAAAGAAGTTATCATTTTTATAATATCTTTAACAATTTGGTGATGGCTAAAATATTTGGAAATAAGAAATTAAGCATATGTCAAATTAAATATATTGACCCAGTAATGCAATGATCTGCATGTAATATACCCTGCATTTTCTGTTAATACTGTCAGTATCTGTTTCATCAGCTTTCACCATGTGAAAGTTCAGGAAATTGATTCCTTGGCACATTTGTTTATTGAGAAACATCCTTTAGACACAAGTAAACAATCATTTTTCTGTAAGGTATAGGGGTAGATAAGTCATTAAATACATTAGTTATGGTAGAATAAATGTTTTAATTTAAATTTTACTATTTTATTTATAATTAAATAAAAACTATTTCATAATTTAACAATACAATAGAATGTATTTAATTTATGTGATTTATTTATCACAACTTTTCATGCGAATAAAACCAAAACTGACCCAGTCTTTAAATAGACTATGCACCGATCCTTACAAAGAGTTCTTACAGTGAATACAAAGGGTTTCCTTAGGGAAAAGTAAAATGCAAGTTGCACCTAATGGTTTTAAAATGCAATAACATGAGTTTATGCCACCACTGAATCATGTATCATTACAAATAAGCATTAAAAGCATAATATTATATAATTCTTTGAATTCTTTTATTGAACAAGGGGAATCGATCATTCAGCAGAGCAGTTAAGTAGAGCATCTATCTGTCTGCAGGGCTAACATTGTGCCAGGATTTCTAGCTAGGTATATTACCTGGTTTTATTGTTACGTTCATATAACAGATGGGGCTAGAGAGTATTCTGAGAGTAGGAGAATAGAGGTGTTCAGGAAATGGAAGTTATGATTATTTCTTTTTTTTTGCACCAGAAGAATGCTCCATGCTTGTGAAGTATGGTAAGGCAGGCATCCTGGATTGCATAAAACTTTATATCTGCATAATAAACAAGAATGTCATTGATACAGTAGTTAGTTTATAAAAGTTCCTCAGTTTCCCAGGAATGCTGCCTATCAGTCCCCAGTTTCCCAGGAATGCCGCCTATCAGTATGATAATTTATAATAGTTTGTGACAAATATTGCTGAACAAAGAGGTGTGTGGTTACATCCAGACCAGTTGTCATCATCTAGGGAGCAGTAAAAATTTCACAGACACTGGGTTACAAACATTAATAAAATTAATGTGAAGCTCTAGAAAGAGAGTCTAAGAAGGTGACAGTGTCGGGAGAAGAAAGCCCAGCAGTGGTCTTCTGACAAGTTCCCGACTTTACTGACTGATTGTCAGTGCAGTTTTGTAGGATTTTCTCAAGATGCAAGGCTAACATGCATAGATGCTTTTCTGTCTAGAATTTAAATCTCTTCTTTGTGTAACCAATAATAGCTGTCTTTTTCTAATTTAGTGCAATCAAATGAAGATATCACTCATAACTTCATATGAAGTTTATTTACAATAAAATTATAATTAAATAAATGAACTTCAAGTCTGGGTATTTTGTTAAAATACAAATTGTTTTTTTAATGATACTTTGCAAATTACCTAAATTATCGCAAACTTTGAAACGCTGTTCACTTCATTTATTTTAATGGACTGTAAACTCACTGAATAAAAATCTGCCCTTAATTTCTTGAATCTTTTTATTTCTACATTTTTAATTATATTATGGTCACTTAGCCATTCACTGGCTATTTGAGGAATATAAGTTCTATTTCTGGTTTCCCTAAGTAATATTTTCTGTTTTGGCACTATTCACTTTGTTCAGCATGGACTTTTACAATAGTTTTGATTTTTATATTTTTATTAAAATATTATTTATCTTGATGAGTGAGTTTTTTGGCTTTTTGTAGCCAAGGAAAGTGCCTCATTCTAGTTCCGGTCTTGTCACATCATGTTGACCGAAACAAAGAAAGACATTGTTTTATGGAAAATAGTGGGTATTTAACCTATAATACTTTTTTATTTTTTATATGTAATATAGGATTATACGTCATTTTAATTAAAGTATGATCTATACCTAGAAAAATACACAAAGTAAGTGTACAGTTTGATGAAGGTTTCAATGTGATCACATCTATTTAACCAAGCCAGAGTAAAGATTCCCAGCACCGGGTAAAGAAGCCCCTATGTTCACTTTCAGTCACTGACCTTTGGCCTCAAAGGCAGCTGCTCTCCTGACTTGTATGATTCCATTTTTATAAATTTCAAAACCAGGCAAAACTAAACTAGTCTTAGATACTTATATGTATTATTCTTTCACTAAAGTGAAATTTTTTGGAATTTAGATTAAAATTTTGTGATGTTCCCTTTCTAATGAAAAAACTAGAGTCCTACTGAAGCATTTTATAATTTTTTTGGTGACTGTTCTAGAAATATTTTGTATTTGTTGTATATACTATGGTTTATAAAATAAACAAAATGTTTTCAGTCTGGAGCCTGCTTTATATGCAAGGCAAATTCTGAAAAATTCTTCCTTTGCTTTATTTTTCCTCATTTTTTTATCGCTGGTTTTTATCTCAAGTAACTTCCCAATATGGGCAATGTGAGGGCACCACCACCAAGCTCAGTTCCATGATAAAACTAGTGAGTGGGAAGAATCGGCCCTTCAGAGGACAACTGCTGGCCAATACTGTCACCACCTGTAGCATCCTTACTTACTACTCAGGCAGATAATTATCTACTTTCTTCCTCTTGATCTGTCTCCCCAACCCGCCCCCCACCCTACCCTGCCATTTTCACTGATTTAATTTGAAAAGAACTCCATGTGTTTATAAAATTCATTTTGTTTATTATTTCCTACTATAAGAATCACATTTGATCACAATGAATTTTTAATATTACAAGGTTGTTTGTGGGTTAGGCATTTCTATAATTCAAAAGAGCAACCTTTATGAGAAGCTAAAAAAGTAGGTTCATTGAAATCTTTTCAGATTGAATCAGCATGTACATGGCATTTCCAGATTTCACTTTGAGGAGAAGGCACTTAAAAATTGATCCAAGTGAGACATATGCCTTCAGCCGGCATGCATATTCTCAGCTCCTTCCTTTCCAGCTTAAAACGTGATACTTGAGTGCATGCTAACACACTTCAGCACTTGTAAAGGAGGCTACCAAATTACCATTGTAATATTCAACAAGGCTGATCATTAAGCCTGAAGAAAAACAAGAGACAAGATTAGTGTTCAGATCAGATTCCAAATGCCTCATAATTGGGTGTTTGTAATCAATCCTGACTGTAAGAGTCAGTGACTTGGCAGAACACAGTACCTCAAAAGATTTTTCCTCCTAGTCTCTGATTGATTAAACTGTGTCTAGGTCAGTGAGGGGTGGCAGAAGGTCAGTGTAACTCCCAGGCTGGCTGTGAAGCATGCCAAACACATGCTGGCTTATGGTTGACATCATTTAGTCTTTGCAAAGAGTTCAGGAAATGAATTGCATTCATTCAGAACCCTACTAAATTTTGCAGAAGAGCAGAGGGGAAAAAAAGTCTTTTGGCTGTTGTATACTCAGTTGCTTAGTAGTGTGGTTTTTCTCCTCATCAAGCCCTGGTCTACAGTGCTCACATCTTCCATCTTACTTGCTCAACATATTTTTTCTTCTTTAAATTAAATAATCAATAGAAAGTTTAGAGAGGAATGATCATGGCTGCTTCTGACTGTCGGACCCTCACTATTTGCCACCACAGCATTTGCCAAACATTGTGCACATGGTCTTCCTTCCTCTTCCTGTCATCCCTGTCTTACAGATAGCAGCACTGAGGCTTAGGAAAGGTCGGATACCTGAGGCAGAATACTTAGCTGCTGCACAAAAAACCTTTCCATTTTTGTAACCAAAGGGGCTTGGGATATGGCTTTTGAATAAGAGAATTTTTATGAAATATTGTCAACTTATTTTTTATTCAAGAAGCCATCTTCTTCTATCAAATACCTCACACAAGAGTTTAAATATGAACCAACTAATTCTGAGTAAGGACTTAATTTTTAAATGCTTAGTTCAGTTTAAGTAAGCTCTGATAAAAACTGTGCCTAGAAACTTCCAAAGAATGGGTGATTTCCACTCAGTCAAAAAGTTAAGATTTGCCTTAACTTAGAAACTGATGTCCTAGGAGAAAATATCTTCTGACCCCTTAGGTCTGTGGAGTTGGAAAGCACAAATCACACACAAATACAATCTTTACTTGAAAGCTGATAACCAGGCAGCACAAGTGTTCAATGTATGCAGTTGGTTCAGGGGACACTTGGGATTTTGACTACATCTGGTACTTCCTCACAGGCTGGGAAGTAGGGAGGCTGCATTCTTTCCCAGGTGCTGCTCACTGACTTCATCAATCTCAGGCAAATAGCCCAAAAGTTTCACCCTGCCTAGCTTCCCTGCTTGGAACATTTTGATACTTGAATTTGCCACTGGTGACTCAGTAAGGGTTAAAGAGAAAATGTTTGCTCAAGCACTGGATTCCTGTGAGAAACAGAAGAGTATTTTTTGAGAAGAAACAGATGCTGCAGAGTATTTTTGTTTTTATCTGGTCAGATTCTTGTATAATCAGTCAGCCAGGTTGGAGGTGATGGCTTGTTGCTTCTGTGATGTCTGGCATGTCACAGAGAGACTGGCCAGTCCTGGGGTGAAAGAGGATCTAAATGTCTCTATATTCAAGTTCTTAAATTTCTTTGGAACAGGCAGAAGTGACAAAGGCCAGTCGGTACAGTCACCATTCCAACTTCTTGCCTGACTTTCTAAGCAATGGGCGCTACTAGCTGGGCAGCTATTGTATAAGATGTAAGCTATCAATGGAATGGCATATAAAAAGTGAGGTGTGATCCAAATCTTAGTCCTAGACAGGAACTTAAACACAGAATTCCCAAATTAAAGAAAAAAGAGCACACTTTGAATCACATAAAATGAAGGACACAAAGCCCCACAAACTTGGTACCACAGGTTGATTATGTCTGATTTGGGATTATGTTATTTTTTAGATATAGTGACACCTGGCTCAATTTAGACTACTTTTTGACCATTTATCTTGGTTCATACTTATCTGTTCATTCTTGAATTACTTCAAGAAAGTGGGCATATATTCATTAACAAATTTGGACATAAAAAAGATGTTTAAAATTTTAATTTCTGATCACTCCACTCTTGAAAAAATTGAGAGCCATTAAAAATAACAAATCTTCATTGATGTGACAGTCCCACTCTATGTGCATCTCTGTTCTAATCCCCATGTGTTTGAGTTCTTCCTTTTACGTGAACAATAAGGATTTGATTCCCCAATGGGTGGCAGACTCTATGAAGGCAGAGAAACCACATCTTACATACTTCTCAATTCAATAGAATACTTTTCATATAATAGACAGTAGTTTAATAGAACTAAACAGCTGATAGTTTTATCAAACTTGAAATCTGGTCATGAAGAATTAAGGGAAATAAAAACAGTGTTTCCCTGAGTAGGGTCTGTGAAGTCTGTCCAGAAAGTATCCAGCCATGCAATATGAAAAATAAAGACATTTATTGAAGAAGATACAAGATACAAGAAACATTGGCCCTGGCTGATGTGGCTCAAGTGGACTGAGTGCCAGCCTATGAACTAAAGGGTCACTGGTTTGATTCCCAGTCAGGGCACATGCCTGGGTTGTATGGGCCAGGTACCCAGTAGGGGGCGGAAGAGAGACACCCACACATTGATATTTCTTTCCCTCTCTTTCTCCCACCCTTCCCCTCTCTCTAAAAATTAAACAACAAAAAATATTTTTTTAAAAAGATACAAGAAACATGGTACATAGGACAATGACACCTCAGCCCCCTTCAAAGTAGGGGACCTCACACAGTTCACCCAATAGCCATCAGCTGCCTCATTGTATTTTCCTGAATCTCACCCACAGTCTGAAATCTCTTCCCTTCAAATATGATTTTAGTTTTGGGAAAAGTCAAAATTTGCATAACACCAGTTGTTGGCTGAGTCACCTGGTTGACTTGATGTTTTGCCAAAAATTCTACATGAGATGTGATGTATAAGTGGGTGCGTTGTCATGATGAAGCTGCCAATCACCAGTTTCCCATAGCTGTGGCCATTTTCATCACATTGTAACTCTCAAACCAATGAAGGACATTGAGGTAGTACTTCTTATTAAATGTTTGGCCTGTAGAGGTGTACGTGTGGTAGACAACACCTTCCCAATCAAAACACACAGTTAACATGATCTTGAATTTGCCATGACTTTGCTGCACCTTCTTGGGGGGGGGGGGAATCAGGTGACTTTCTTCAGGAAAACCTGCCCTTCATTTCCCAACCATAGCCCTAGACCCACAATTCATTTCCAGTTATGACCTTGAAGAAATCTGGTTCATTGATAGTGGTTTGAATCAAGTTATTAGCAACTGCTTCACGATGTTCCTTCTGCTCTAGTAGCAGGAGCTGCAGAATGAATTTTGCCATGACACGTTTCATGCCAAGATCCTGCATCAGAATCTTGGATACAGTAGTTTTTGGAATCCCCTGATCACCTTCTAGTTCTCACACGGTCAGTCTCTGATCTTTTGTTGACTGCAGCCTGTACACATTCAACATTCTCAGGGGTTCTGCTGGTTGCAAGCCTTCCAGAATGTGGGTCCCTTTCAACAGATTCTTGACTGTCTTTGAAGCATTTGTGCCACACTTTTTTTGTGTGCTGTACTCATTACATTGTCCCCAAAAGCCTTCTGAATCATTTGAACAGTTTCTGCAGAGAAATGTTCAAATTTAATGCAAAATTTGATGCAGACTTGTTGCTCTATTTGCTCAGTCATTTTGAATGTGACAGCCACACTGTACACATGGTCACTCAATGGCGTCTACTGTCCCCATTGACTAGTGTAGTGAAGTCACTATTGTTCATGCATGTGCATTCCAGTCCACTCTCCTTGGCTGCCATGCATGTTGCAAAAACTATTCTTAATTCATTAACAATTGCTGGACTTTTTCCGGACAGTTGGCAACATGGAGAATGTAGGGCACAACTGGGTAAAGGGACAGTGAGTGGGGCAATTTAGATAACTAACAAGTGTGTGGTCAGTCTGAAAGTCCTTTCAGAATGGACTTCTGACAGCCTGAATGTGGAGGTTCCCCAGTCCCCACCACTTGGTTAGAGGCATCAGAACTGGAATTTTGATGGCTCTGAATCTCGGGAGCACAGGCAAAGACCACAGATCACCTGGAGATTGACATAGCGGTGGGAGCAGGCTCTTCCACAGAAATGGCCTGCCCCTCTTCCACTGCGTGTGTTTGGAACAGATTTCAGCCCAGGCTTTATTCAAACAAAAACATCAGCAAAATTGTCCTAGCAGCTTCTTCACTTTACTAGGGGTAGACCATAGTTTTCTTTTTTGATGAAGGTTGTTGACAGTAAGTGAAAGTGGGCTTTCTTTTTTAGCACTAATTAGAATTTCTCTCCATTTTTTCCCCCAAGGATAAAGTTTTACATTTTCCATATCCTTTATTCCAGTGCCAATTTCTTTGTCCCTGGCTGGGGACACTACTGAGTAACTGTTAGGATATATTGGTTTAGTCCTTTAAGACACATCCTCATTTCCCTCTTTAGCTCTTCCTGCATCATACATGATGTGTGTGTGAGTTCATTTATGCCACTGTGGATTTCTGATTGCCAGGGGACTGTGCTAGCAGCTCCCTGTGAAAAAAGTGTTCCAGTGGGAACTAGGGATGTGGATTATAATTGCACCTCTGCCATTCACTCACATCTGTGAGACAGGACACAGGTCATATGGGTTGATTTGCAATCTATGAATGGCTTGATTATGGCATCATTAATACTCTGGTTTTGACTATGTTAACCAGTGCATCTCAAGATGTAACAACATAAGGGCCTGATGGAGGAACATGACCTAGACACAGCTTTAATTGATCTTTTTCCCTTCTCTTTCTGAAGAAAAAAATAGGCTTTCCTTCCTCTACCTATCTCAATAACACAGCGTTGATGAGATAATGTAGCTGGAAGCATCTTATGAATGCCAGAACACATGTTAAATAAAGCCTAGGTATTACTATAACAGGAAGTGCATCCGCAGGTTTTGTTCCTTAAAATACATTCAGGCAGTAAACAACAACGTCTGCATCCTTAGGAGGCACTGATAAATATTTCAAAAAACACTGTACATATCCACAACATAGATGGTATCTAATGCTCAGCAGGTATTCAGCCAACAAGAATTTCTGAATATCTTATAATAAGTTGCCTGGTTAAGTGTGTTACAATTGCAGTCTTGTAAAAATCTATATGATGGAGTTTCTGGAAAATCTCATGAAAGATGCTACCTTAGTGTCACAAACTTGATGTTAACATTAATGACTTAAAAAACTATTATTTTCCCAAGTGTGCCTGAGGGCTTTAAATATATTCAGTACATTCAGACACTAAACCAGCCCGTACTTTATTTAAGGCAGAAATCAATATTGTGGTGGTTGTTACAGCAAGGACACCAGTCCTTCCCATTGGTTAAACCAAATAGTGCCAGTATATTAGTGTTCAAGAAAGAGGAAACTATGTGGATTTTGTAGTATAAGTTCGAAGAGAAAGCAGCTGAGAAAACATATGTTTTTAAATTGATGGTCCATCCCAATCCCATCCCTTTTTCTCTGCCTCTAGTTGCCCCAGGTCCTTTCACCTTGCTGTCTCCTTCCCTTCTTTCTGGTTGTGACAGATTTCCCACTAGTGAGGGCAATTGTCAGTGGCTGCAGTGAAGAACTTGTCCACAGGAAGGCCCATAGAACAGTGGCGGAGAAGAGATTACTACTTCATTCCCTCCTTCCCACCTCGCCCTCGTGAATGGCCTCACATGATACAGTTATATCTGAAGCCTCTCCAAGTACTCTCAGCTCTGTTTTCATTTGAAATGTCTGCAGGTGTGTGTGGCTGGGAGCTCCTGCAGAAGCATTTGCTTTTTCTTCTTGTAGGACCACTGTTGGGCTCAAGGGGTCAAATAGACTCCATAGGACTTTCCCACTCATGAGTAAAAGAAATCCTCCTGGGACATTTTTACCCTTCACAACAATTTCATCTCTCCCTCTTTCTCTTTTGTACTACTGTCAAGGGTATTGAACATGGTGTCTGCACTCCAGAACTTTCTCACTAACTTCTTTTCAGCACAATTGTTGTTCCCTCCAGTTGACTAAAACTGCTTGCTTCAATATTATACTCCAACTGCTCTTCTAATGCCCCAAGCCATTGGCCTTTCTTGGCCCTCACTTCTTCAACCTTTGTACAAATGATACATAACTGGCTATTCTCTATGCACTGGAGCTTTATTTTTTTCTGCATGTTTTTACCTTGCACCACCTACATATTCTCTCCACTTCTCTGACTACTGCTTTTGGCTAGTTTCTTTTTCTCCTCCGATTCTGAAACACAGGCATTTGACAAATGTCAAATTTACCCCAAGTGTCTTATCCCTGACTTACCTTTTTAATCTTAGCCATTCATCTAGATTTGATCTAAGCATTGGACTCAAACTTTTAATTCTCTCTGGATGATTTTGACTGCCTGGATGACATACCATTGCCACAAATGAAAAATCAAATTACATTCCTCTCCTTAAAATGACTTCTCCTTTTTTCTTCTATTGTTGATTCCTTCCTTCCCTATTTATCCAAATTTGAAACTGGATCATCTCTTGATTCCTTTTTGTCCCTCAAATCTAGTCTGTTTAAAGGCCTCTAAATTACATATTCAGAATGTCACTCACATCCATCTTTTCTGTTCTATTTCTATTGCTACCACTCAGATTCTGACACTTTGTAACCTATCCTTGGTGCAATTACCTTAGCCTCCTCAAGGACCTTCCCTCCTTTCTCTTCTCTGCTTAGAAACTTTGAGTTCCCCAGGATCCCCTTGCTACTTCCTGTGCCTCTCAGCAGTCCATGGTGTAGCTCCCGCCTGTGTCTTTGGCTTATCTCCTGGGGTTCCCTCTATATTCTACTGACATGCTCACCTGTAGTTTTCCAGACTCATCCTTGCTTTTCTCCTTCATGGCTAGTCTCAGAGTGTTTCCTTCACATACCTGCGTCTACCTGTACAAACACCACATACCTTCCTTGTTCTTTCTGAAGCTATGCTTCCTTCATAGAATTATTACTGATAACCAACTACCAGTTAAATGTGGTCTCTTGTTCTCTGTCTTCTAACACCCCCAAGAACTGTGTTTATACACCATTCATATTCCTTATAATAGTATGCATTATTTATGTTGAAATCATTAATATTCTGCTACTATTCACCAACTACTTCCTCAAGTTCTTAAGGTCAGAGATGGGTATTGTTTTCTATGAGTTGCAGAGCCTATCACAGTGCTTTACCCATAGTAGGTACTTAATTAATATTTGTTTAATTGAACTGATCACTGATATTTAACAAGTCTTCTCCAGTGTGTTCATCTAGTGTGGAAGTATCAGGTCAGCTGTTTAGTAAAGCTCTTTGGGATAATCGGGCTCTAACAATTCACATTTAAACTTCTCATCTACATGAGAAACCCTTCATTTTCCTGGGTGGTAGAGTCAAATTTACATTTTTTCTCCTAAAAACCTCTTTTTTAAAGCCTAGATTTCTACATATGAGTAGTTTTAGCTAAATCTCAAAATAAAAATATGCAGAGGTAGTCGTTAACTCAAAGATTTTCTTTGTTTCACAGTCATCTTTATCATCTGTTTTGGAGTTAGAGGCAAAAACTGTATTAACAATGAAGGTATATGTTCTGATTGCTGAGTATTTTCTTTTAAAAAAGATTTTATTTATTTACTTTTAGAGAAAGGGGAAAGGAAGGAGAAATAGAGAGAGAGGAATATCAATGTGTGGTTGCCTCTCGCATACCCTCTACTGGGGACCTGGCTCACAACCTAGGCATGCACCCCAACCAGGAATCGAATCCACAGCCATCTGGTTCACAGGTCGGCACTCAATCCACTGAGCCAAACTAGTCAGGACTGATTGCTGAGTATTTTCTGACACCCCCAACAACTCTTGAGATTTTGTGTCACAATTCTGTAAACTTCCCTATTGTATGTCCATGTCTGAACTTTATTCAAACCACCTTTACATAAATTTAACATGAATAATTTACAATCTTATTCTCCTCCAGCTGGCAACCCCAGTAAATGCACCTGTGTACTTCACAGCAGGCTTGCTAAGGAAGGTGCAAAAAGTGAACTTCTGCGTAGAAGAGAAGTTAACATGGGGTGTAGCCCCCAAAAAAGGATGTAAACATGTTAGTCCATGACAGCTGATCAATACCAGATCCCAGGTCTCATTGCAGCCACATTAAGATGCCACCCTGGAGAGGTGCTACATGAGCCAGCCCAGGGTCCCTGTGGTGGGGCACTTTCTGAAATGGACAATCACGAGCTTCAGCTGCTCCCGTGGCTCACACCTTAGTCACCATAGCAGTATCACCATAGCAGCATTTCCTAAGCGTGTCTTAAAACTGTGTCAGCCCAAGAGAGGAGACAAAGAAGTAGCAGTTGTGTGGCTACCCTGAGTTTTTATATTTCTCTCTTGCTTCAGTGCTACTCACACCGAGTTTTCTGGGATGTTTCTAAATGTTTCTCTTATCTCTCTAATCTAGAATCCCATGGCTGTTCCTTATTCTCACATCTGTATCATTTGTCTGCAACCAGACAACAGAATAATTTACATGCTCAATTCTGTGTTTCTGGCAGGTAAAAGATTTGTTGGGCAGAGGCAGAAGTGCTACCAGATCATGCCCTCAACTTATTCCCTTTGGGCCAAGCCTGTGGTGACCATAGTCCCTCAGGATGCTTGCCTTCACATATAATGCCTCCAGGAACTCATCCTGAACCTTAGTTCTAGCAGTGACCCAGCCTCTAAGTAGCTGTGGGCTCCAGTGTTTAATCTCTGTGGGTCTTCATTTCCTCATCTGTGAAATGAGAAGGGTGGGTTCTGTGCTTTAAATTCTTTTGTCTCCAATGTAACAGGATTCTGTTTGTGTGGAGAATCATGTTGCCAGAAGAGCAAATTTCAAAGGCAGCTTTTCTGAATGGTTAGAATGACTCTGAGTTTAGGGCCTTTTTCCGGTCTCTGACAAGAAAACCACCCAGTCCCCTGTTTTCTTCCTTGTTTCCTTATATCTGAGCTACCCCAGTCCATACCCTCCCTGCCTTTTGTAACATAGCCCTCTTCTCTTTTCCTACTCTCTTTTTTCCTCCAAGACACATATTTTATGTCAGTTTTACACCCTTAAATTATGTGACATTTTAGACTCTATTTTTGGCAACTTTTATTCCAAGGAATTATCCACTTTTTCACCTGGACTTTAATTTTACCCATTGACAGATATGTTTTATCTAATTAGTGACTTACAAGAACTAAAAATGTGGCCCTCAGAAATACCTTATTGTTCTGCTGTTGCTGACTATAACACTTGCAGGCAGTGGAAATTTTATGTAGGAATGAGTTGTTTGTTCTTGAAACCAGATGAGCTACAAGCCAAGTTCAGGGTGTAATTTAACAGCAGAAGATAACTTGGATCTTAAAATACGCTCGGATTTGATCACTAACACAGAGGTAGCTTTTACCACATCTCTTTGTTCAACATAGATTGTTAAAATTAGATTGTAAAGCATAGAAACTACATTGGAAAAAATACAAAGGAATGACAACAGTGATTTTGTTAATGAACCTCATTCTTCTTGTCTCAAAGGCAGCGTAAGCTATGCAATAAGCTATGTATCTATTAGTAAAACAGTCTGGAGTTAAGGAGCTTATTCAGATGCCATTGTAAAAACAATTTTCTGAAATTGTGGTCTATCAACAGGAGATAAGATGGTACTTTTTGTTGCCTGCTGAGGCTCGTTATGAATATTGTATTTCAGAAGCAAATCACAGTGTAAATACAATGTTCAGATTTATTTATTCCCATAATAGCATTTTTGCAAAGGTGCAATTTCATAATTTGACTTAGCATTCATAGCATACCATCATTTCCAAGCTCCTTATAACCACTGGTTAATTCACACATCCTTGGGAAATTGTTTGTACCAGACCCATTTTAAAATGAAATCACCAAATGTTTAAAGATAAAGCAATTTGCCAAGAGCTAACCAGGGACAGAGATGAGATTAAGACTTGTCCTTTCCTTCACACATCTGACTAGGAACTTCTGAACACTTTAAACATAAATGTGTTACAAATAAAGATTAAAGAGCTCTATTAATGCTTTTATTACAGGTGGGAAACTTGGTTGAAAAAATAAATCTAAGTCATCAATATTTAAATGTAAATAGGACTTGACATGAATGATCATATGAATTGTACTTTTCTTTTGTTTGGTCCTCCTGGGCCATGTTTTTGTTAAAACAAATGATTAATGGGTAGACTAGTATCTAAAGTTATTTAGCTGATTCCCAGTATTAATTGAGAAATGTCTAGTATTTCTAAACACAACGATAAAAAGATAACTGAAACTGTCAACCCTCACTGTTGTTGTCATTACATCTTTCCTAGGATTGACCTTGAGGTTTAAACTATTCATGTTTCTTATCAATGTTGTTTTAGAGTTTGGTTTATATATTGATTATACAGGCCCTGGGGTTGAAGGTGGGCATAAGTTCGTTGTTAAATTTTTATCACAACATACACTTAGAAAAAACTATACATGGTAATAAATTTAGAATTCATAACTTGGGAGTTGGAGTAAATTCAGGTATTTTCCAAAAAATCATTCATTTGGATACCAAAATTCTTTCTCCGAGTACCCCAAATATTGCCTACACCTCATTCATTCATTCATTCATTCATTTGTTGTTCATTTAATCATCCAAGAAGTATTTATTGACCACCCACAGTGTGCCAATTATCACTTAATGATAGGCAGTAAACAAAATAGACATCATTCCCTGCCCTCATGGTACTTACCTTCTAGAAAGACAATGGTAAACAAAAGAGATCTGCTACATCTGGAACTGTTTTCGTGCTCTCTCTCTGCCCTTCTGGCTTACGCATCCTTATTACCTTCACCTGCAGGTTCCAAGGTAGGCTTCCTTGCTTCATCCAGATAAGATGTATATAAAAATAGTGTGACTGAGATAATTGTTGGCTAAGCATCAAGTCTCTTCGTAGCTGTTGGTGATCTCTGTTTGCAACCCTCTGCTGGGGTTTCAGGTCCTCTATGATTCAGACCTCAACTGAGCTACTCTTCTTTTCCCAGGTCACTCAATATCCCTGCACATCTGGTACCCACTGTCTTGTTCTAACCTTAGGTATTGCCTTCTTGGGCTATTATTATAGGTCCCACTCAACCAACTTTCACTCTTCCACAGGACCTGAGTGGTTTCAGGAAACAATAGACATGGACAGAGGGAATATGTGGCTTGCAGAGCTTCCTGTATGGGTTGGGGTTGCTTTAAAAAGGATGTGTTTGGCCTGGCTGGTGTACTTCAGTGGACTGAGCACAGGCTGAGGACCACAGAGACACGGGTTTGATTCCTGGCCTGGGTTTTGGGCCAGGTCCCCAGTGGGGGGTGCATGAGAGGTAACCACACATTAATATTTCTCTCCCTCTCTTTCTCCTTCCCCTCAATCTAAAAATAAATACAATCTTTAAAATAAAAAAAAAAATGAAAGAGATATATTTGCCAGAAGTCAGGTCAGCAGGGGATTCATAAATGAGAATCTCTCAGGGGGGGACTAAACACAGTCAGCGCTGACTTTTTGGAGTCGGTTTATCATCCTTGCACCCACTTTACTGGCTCTTCAAGTGACACAAATTAACCAGAAAGGATAGAAAGAAGCTGTAGAAATCTGTTCTACCTCATATTTCTAGCCAAGGTATAAAAATAATAGTTCTTTAATAAAAATATTTACTACTAAATAAATGTTACCATCCCAACCTCATCTCTTTCCACAAAAGGTCCCCAAGCACTTCCTGAATATGACTAGTGGCCCAAGAAATGAAGAGACATTCTTAAGGAGAAAGGGACAGAGCTTGACCAGTGAGAGGATTTGAGGGGAGACTGGGACATTAATGACTAAACAACCTCCATGTTCAGATCTGAAAAACAAGTAGTCTCCGTAACATAAATAGCAAAAAAAAAAAAATTAGTAGGTTCCATTTCAGACATTTTGAGATGCTTTTGAAATATACATACAATATTCTGTAGCTTTTAAAGTAAGATGATCAAGTTCAATGCTATGAAAATGGGTTTGACCACTTACTGTTAAGGAAAGGAAGAAAACTGGAGTTAACTTTTCAAACTTGTTCTGTAGCCTGTCAAGGATGGCAAATATGTTTAATATCACAGTTTAATACCTCTGATAGATTGGTAGTATCTTCTGTACTACACTTGAGAAAGCTCCTTGGGAAGGATTGGCGTCATAGACTGCAATGCCTGCCATGGACTTCAGGAAAAAGTAGTTCCACAGGGGCTACAAATCTTCAATTTTTTAAAAGATTTTATTTATCTATTTTTAGACAGAGGGGAAGAGTGGAAGAAAGAGAGGGAGAGAAACATTAATGTGTGGTTGCCCCTTGTGCACCCCCTACTGGGAACCTGTCCGGGAACCCAGGCCTGGGCCCTGACTGGGAACCACACCAGCAATCCTTTGGTTCACAGGCTGGTATTCAGTCCACTGAGCCACAGTAGCCAAGGCAAATCTGCAATTTTTAACTCATGCACAGATGTGGCCTCTTTTGAAAATAGGCTAATTATAGAAGGGTAGAGAAGAGTTTATTTGGAACAAACATTGTTGTTAGCTAAATTAAAAAACATACATATTTATTTTTCTTGAGCACAGTTATTAGAAGTAAATTTTAAAATCTAATTGTTATGTAAGCCCAGTGACAATTTTTAGATTAATTTCTTTGTATTAAAGTCTAATGTGTATATTCTATAGAGTTACTTTTTAAAAATTCAATGTTTGTGGATTTTTTTTCAATTATTATCATTTTTGTAGTTCTAAGTAAAACTTTCCTCTGAGGTTTGGCAAATCTCATATTCTGTTTTGCACAATGGGCCTTTTATGGAGACATGTATGGACACTGTATGTGTGTGATGGAACCATGTGTCTATTTTCCCCTTAAAAATGTATTTGAAAAACACAAGAAAATAAGTAACCCATAACCCTAGCACTCACAGATAATACTATTTACATTTTTATATATCTTCTTTAGCCTTGTTCCTTTATATTTACATATACACATATGTTAAAAAATGAGATGATTTTGTAAACACACTTTTTATCCTACCATTTTCTCTTAAATTTACATATAAAGCATTAGTTAGGACCTTAAATAGTTTTTAAAACATGACAGCTACAAATCACATTATTTTTTCAAAATAATAATTTTTATGGACACTGCTTAGGATATTTACATTGTTTTCAAATAACTCAAAATTATAAGTAATTCTGAATAATACTGAGATGAACATCTGTATGCATGTCTTTATGAATCTTTGAGGATACCTTTTGAAGAGACTTCTAGAAATGTGGTTCCTGAACTGAATAATAATAAGACGGTATTAAGACTCTTTTCTTTTTCAAGTTTTTTATCATCCATATTTGAGTCAGTGGGTCTCATACTTCTGTAATGTGTTACACCTGTGTTGTCCAATATGGTAGCCACTAGCCATATATAAAATACATTCACTATCATGATCAGTTTCCATTAGACCTTCATTATTCCCAATTCTCCCCACAAGTAACAGAGTGGGGTTAGAGTTACAGTTTTTGGCTGTTGAATTCACAGTAATCAAATCTGTAACTCTAACCTCAGTAATACTATTTTCTGTTTTACAGAATTAGATTTTATCTACAAGACTGGGTATAAATAAATTCAAAGAAACAGCATGTTATTTAAGATAACTAACATTTTATAGAGAAATACTTATGTATTCAAATATAATCAAGAGCATCAATTTGGTTTAAAAAGCAATTGTTACCTTAGCACCCACTAGGAAATCAAACAATGGAATACATTCACTGATAATATTTTTTACAAGTGTACCTCGATACACTTATGTAACTGAAGGTGATAAATATGGCATAAATATAGTATAGTGGTGTTGGGAGCACTCCCTGGGTGTTACAGTCAGCAAGATACTGTTTATCATTGGGCTCATACTGAACATGATTTGATCTATAATAATTGCATCTGAGACCACATATTAGGGCATTTGATAAAGGGGTTTATTATTTTTCAAAATGAATAACCCTTCATTTTAACCAAAAGGCCCAATAAGAAAATTAGATAAATTAAAAGAAATGACTTTTGCATACTACTCTGATCAACAATTTGATGCCCAAGGTCTTCTTGAGGAATTTCTCTTTCTGGTTTGCAAAAGTTGTGGGAGATGATTGATATCATGTGCCCAGTTACAAGAAATGTTGATCTCTAAAATGTTATGGTCTCATACCCTATAGGTGCTTATGGATCTGACACAACACAGCACACACAGGCCCAGTTATAGGACAAGTCAGCTCCAAGTATTTCACACATTTACGAGCACAGGAGCTATTGTACTCAACACTGGATAAAGCTTCTGGGTAGCCACTGAAACTAGGCAAATGATATGGTAATCCAAGGTGGTTAAGCCTTCTATATACCAAAGAGAGTTGGTATACTCTACTGTCTACTATATTGTCCTCAGATAGAGGATGTATCAGATGTTAAACTGACAAGAACAGATACCTACACTTGATCTTAGCCAAAAGGCTCGAGACATGATCAAAAGAAGTTTTTCAAAGGAAACTTCCACAGAGCTCATTTGCCCAGCAAAAGTGTATAAACATCAAGTGACATAGTTTTATCCAAGCCACAGCTGAGAGCTTGATTAACTGGGAAACAACACAGTTAAATGACATTATGTTCTTCACAGTCATCACTCCGATTTCAGAATCTGCATAGAGAAGCACAGGAGTTAGACTGATATTGTGTGTACTGAGGAATGCCACTATATTGGCTCCCAGGAAAATTATTGAAATCTATAAGTGAGTGTCACTTTTTCTCCCAAGGATAGCTTTTGCCTTCCTCTTTTATATTGGTAGGAAACATTTCCTTTGTTGCTTGGTTATATATTTTCAGGAAGCAAATTCATTGGCACTTGCAGAGGCTTAGAACATAAACCAACATTAGAAGTAATGAAAACACAGCTAAAAGTTTTACTTTAATCAGAAGTTCACAACTGCAGATTCATTTACATACCTTAGAAAGCTGAAAAGATGTTAAATTCTTAACCACTTAACAAAAATATGTGCCACAGATTTGGGTCAGGAAATGGACACAACAAAGGCACTGGCAGCAGGCTAAGGCTCTTGTCTTATTGATGTCATGCTTAAGAGAGTAATTCTTGGGGTGGGAAGTTGATTACATTTACTTTAAAAGTGCGACTACATTTCCAAAGAAATTGATGTTTTTATGACATAATTGATATTTAAAATCACAAACTGGCACACTTTCTAAAAAGAACCAGATAGTAAATATTTTAGGCCTCCTTGGCAAGACAGTCTCAATCTCACCTGCTCAACAGCTCCATTACAGCATGAAAGCAGCCAGAGAGAGTAGGTAAAGGAATGAGCATGTATGTGTTCCAATAAAACTTTATTTACAATAACAGGCAGATGGACAGATTTGGTGTGCGGGCCCTAGTTTGCCAACCCCTGTCTTAGTTGAAAATTTTGCTCTTCTGTGAATTTATGGTTATCAAGAATTAGAAGCCATGCTTTGTGCAGTTTCCTTTACGAAAATAGGAGCTTGTAGGCTTGTGAATACTTAGGGAGGGGAGTAAATCTGCTTTTGTTGCAAAGCAATTGTGAACTGAGCAAGGAAGCTATGAATCAACCTGTTGTTTTAACATGTGTATAGAGAAGTCTTTAAAGTTAGGCTTCTGTCCACCCTGGTTGGACTGCTGTACCTCTGCCCTGAATCTTTTCTTAGTGTGCTTTCCTAAGAAATTCATTCTGACTTCCACAAAAGTACTCACATCTACGTATATAAACACCGCTCAATATTGATTTAGTCAGGGGCTCTGTCACTCATTAATTCCAGCATTGCTACACAATTCCTGGGAAAACAA
Source organism: Tonatia bakeri (assembly GCA_004024845.1). NCBI lineage: Eukaryota > Metazoa > Chordata > Mammalia > Chiroptera > Phyllostomidae > Tonatia > Tonatia bakeri. Next base: position 45,989 of record PVIA01004346.1, read on the forward strand.
AACTGAAGCTGCAAGGGAAAAAAAAATCTTCTGATAGATAGCTTTGTTTTCATGAAACCTACCCAACACAGAATATTTTCCCCAGATGTTAAACATGTAATTGCTTTTCCTCAGGTGACCCTTTGTAGAGCAGTTAAAAGATATCATTGACTACCTTTTAAAAAGGTGCAAAACACAAAGAGACTAAACCAAGTGTAATCTCCTAAATAAAGCTACTATGTCATAGATCATTAGCAATTAGCTATCAAGGAAACTTGTAAATCAACCACAGGTATAAAATGTATTTCATCATATTATTTTAGTGCTTGTCTACCTCCCTTCTGAAGGTGCTTTGAATTCAGAATTTTTATGGTAAAATAGAGAAGGAAGGAAGTTGCTATCAGTGACTAGTGGAATCTAATTTAGATGTGAGTGGATGCACACACACACGCGCGTGTACACACACACACACACAGAGCCTTCTGACCCCAAGAATACAAAGTGGCTCCCTTGGTAAACACACCTCTGAGTCCAGCAGTGGTTTTGTGCTCATTGTTTCTGTCTCTTTGATTTATGCTGGAGAAACAATGGGAGCTAGATGTCCACAGCTCTCTGCCAATAATAGAAATGTGTTTGCTCATGAGCTCAAGCAAGTAACAAAGAGTTGGGGGGAAAATGGATTTGACCTTAACAAATTAATATGAACAATAACTTTGCTGCATACACATGTATAACAGCTGCAGTTATAATTTTGGTTAGAGATACTTTTTCACTTAAAGACCCCAAGTTTTGTTTCCATCATAAGATTTTAGGCATGATACACATTTTTAAAAAGGTGTAGAATAACCCTGGCTGGTGTGGCTCAGTTGGAGCATCGTCCCATAGACCAAAAGGTGGTAGGACAGATTCCCAGTTGGGGTGCTTATGAGAAGGCAACCAATCAATGTTTTTCTCTCACAATGATGTTTCTCTCTCTTTCTCTCTCTGTCCCTTCTTCTCTGTGTAAAAGCCATGGAAAAATGTCCTCAGGTGAAGATTAAAAAAATAATAATAATAAATTAATTAAAAAAATAAAAATTTGTAAAATGTTACAAACACACATATACTGCTCAGCAGCTAGCTGAGAAGACAATCTCAGATTTATATTCTTAACCCATCTATTTAATGAAGGAAGAAACTAGAGTTTTGACAGTGAGTGATTTGCCCAGTGAGTGGGTCTATAGTGCAAATTCCGTTTCCTGTTTCCTCACCTATTCACAGTTCTTCTTCAGCCATGTGTCTTTCCTGTTTGTTATCTGTGTCAGGTGGTGCATATTACTGAGGCAGTGCTTTGAGGTATATGCACTCTTTTGTCGCTAGTACCCCAAGGGGTTCATAACTTACTCTGTATCATCTGAAAGAATAGAACAGAGACCAATGGGTAGAAACTAGTGTCCTAATTCACCACAACAAACCTTCTAACTTTCATAAAATATGATTTTCTAGGCACATCCAGGTTCAATTTTAAGTTATTTTAACTTGAAAGATTCATACATTTTAAAATAAAATGGTTTTAGTATATTATGTTTGTACAAATATAATTCAACACATTTGTATTAGTTGTTATCCATCTAAATATGTGACAGCAGTTCTTCAGAATGAAGTTACCAATGAAGTCACCTGAAGTTGCTGATTCCCACTACTCTCCCACATGCTCTGAATTGGGACATTGTAATGTCAGAGTGCTCAATGGTAGCCTGGCAGAATACACAGTCACAGTGCCCATTGTTCCATGGAAAATTACTGTTCAAATACAAAGAATTGATTTAATTATATACATTACTTTAAATCAATCTGGTTGTATGGATGCTTTTGCTTTTGGGGGTTTCATGGCTTAGACTCAAGTCATATGGTTTTCTACCTATTTCTACTCTGCAAGTTCCCCTCCTCCCAGAAGCTTTCAATCAGTGTCTGATGCCATCTGTGAGGAGTGCCCTGCATCTCTGTAAAGATTCCTATCTAGACTAAATTGGGTCCATAAATAAATGGAGATGGGTAGATTGAGTGCCCACCTGTTCGGATGGAGTCATTTTCATTTCATTCCCCAGAACACATAATGAAAGACACAGCTCACCTCAAAGCTAAGTTCAAATGGGATAGTGGTACTAGAGTGGCTGCTAAGGGAAAAAATCATTATGTAGCAGAGTTCTGGTGCTCCTGGGTGCTGAAGAGCAAAGGGGCCAATGAGTCAACATTTGGTTAGAAGAAAACATCCCAGCCAGGAGGGGTCTTGTAGAGCAGCACAGAGATGGCAAATGGAACCACCTTGTTGACAAAATGAAACCAGGTTCTCTTGTCATGGTGTCATTCTCTTTCTCCTTCTCATCTTAGCTTTCTCAATTTTTTGCAGTAATGATACATATAGTCCTTCTGGGAGTAGGGGTCCATTCAAATAAAGAAAAGTAAATCAGTGAAATAGGCCGAATGGAGGCCAAGAAGAGAAAGTATTTAAATGAAAATATGTCTCAGGTCAACTCCTAAACTAATTATTATGATGTGTTTCAGCTATTTTCAACTGTTTGGCCTTTGTTTTATTTATTTGTTTGTTTATCAAATTTCATTTTATTTTTAAAGTATATCTTATTGATTATGCTATTACAGTTTTCCCAATTTTCCCCCCTTTATCTCCCTTCTGCCCTTCATCCCCTAACTCTCCAGCCTTATTTATGTATTAACCAAATTACATTAGGTTATTTCCCAAGAACAGCTAAGTAGTTCACAGGAAATATTTGTTCCCTCATGGATCTGGTTGAATCCCCCACATATACCTTCATGGAAAAACAGATTCTCAAAATTTGGAAAACATCATAATTTCATTTTTCTTATCACCATGCCAATATTATTTTATCTTATTTGGTACAAAAATTTGGGGGTATATATCATATGCCAGTACCACAGTGGGTATTGGGCATGGAAAGATGAAAGTTGCTTCATTTATTGTCGTTGAAGTGTCCTTAATAAGTGGTGGAGGCAGGACTTGTAAACAGAGATACTGAAATTGGAGACGGTAAATGCTGTAACTGAAGAGTCAATCAGATGTTTTCTAAGTTATTGCCCAGTTTGTTGGTGTGGGCAAAACTTCGCCTTCTTCCCGCCACCTTCCTCATATTTAACATTTACTTTCTTGTAATTAACCACCAGCCTCTGTCTTCAGGACACTGTGACTGAACATCCATTCACACTGACAAGTTTTGGCCTCATCACTTTGTTTTTCTGTTATACTGAAATAAGGCCCTGATTATCAATAGGAAAGGAAGTGAGGTTGAGTTTAAACATGAAACTGTTATTGACCTCTCAGTGCCTATGGAGTACAAAGGGAGAGGAAAAGAATTACATTAGAACGCCCTGAATTTGTAAGTTTTAATCTATTTCAGAAGATGGAGTTTATCTTGATAATCAGGTAGCAAATGAAACAAGGTTAGTCCATAAGTGCCAGCTGAGTGCTGTAGAGAAATGTGTGCTGATATTCGAAGCACCCTTTTTTTTGGAGGGAGAGCAGGTAGTAAAAAAAAACAAAAACAAAAACAGTGAGTTCTATAGATAAGGCCAACACAGGAAAGAAGGCCTTTTAAAAATGTTTTTTTTTATTTTGGTACATTTTTATCTATTTGCCCAATTCAGAAAAAAGACAACAGGGTAGCCTTGATTGCTCTCTCCACTCATGTACTGAGGCTCACAGGTGTGATTAAGTAGAAAGGAATGCAAAATACTGTGACTGCTGAGGGACAGACTTTGACTGAGCTTGATAGGTTATGATGAAATTACAGGGGAAAGATTAGTTGCCTTGGACAAAGATGTACTCAACTGTGAAACTATGAGCTATGACCGTGAAGTAATAAAGTTGACTCTAAGAACAAACATAACCCAAACTTTACATGGACTTATGCCTCCAACTAAAAAGTCATCAAGTACACTCTCATTTCCCAAAAATAGTCTTAAAGTGGCCTCAGGCCACTTACTAACTACGTGATGAAAGCAGTCTTGTTTACATGCATTATCCTTTTCTCCCATTTTGGGGGTCCCAAAGGTTGTCCAAGCACCTCACTAAGCTCTCCTGTCCACTTTCTTCTGCTGAACTTGAGGCTGATCAGCATGCCCTCCCTGGCAGTTCACCAGAAGGGGTTCCAACCCTGAGCTCTTGCTCCGAGGATAGCCTTGTGTTTCTCAGGCTCCACCCCTGTCAGCAAACACAGCAGCTGCAATGTATTCTTCCTGCACCTTCTGTGAAGCCCTTGGCCTTCTGGCAAGAGGCCTGACACTTGCGTGGTGGACAGCTAGCAAGGTGCCCTCAGAGAGAACCTCTGCTCTGGAAAGTGCTAATGACTGAGAATTTGGGGGAAATCCTTATCCAAGAGCTATCTTTTGATCGAGGAGGGGCTGTTGGCCTCAGGAAATCTTTCCTGTTTACGGACTTCTGGGCCTTTGAAAAGCTCTGGCAGGCTGCGTGGGCCAGGCTCCTTAGTTTTTACAAAAAGGGACCAAACAGGATGAGACCAGGATGGAAACTGCATATCATAGGAACTCAGAGGGCAGGAAGTAACAGCGGAAGAAGGAATTCTTGATTAAAAGCATAATTGGAAAAGTTTGTGTTGGGTGTGTAGGGGATAATGGCCCTAAAACATGTCTAGTTTTTGTATGGGTTTGTAATGGTAAAGCTATTAGCTAGCCTTTTCTTCAGTGCTGCTTCCGTTGTCACATTATTCTCCACTTTGGAGAAATCTGGAATATTTTTTCTACACAATAAACTCTGTGCTAAATCTATTTGGGAGGAAGACAATAAAAATTTATTCTATTATTATTATTATTATTATTATTATTATTATTATGTGAAACAAGACCTGGCAAAGACTTTGTTATCCTGCACAGAATTAATTATTCTACAATTAATAATTAGGATATTGAAAACAGGAGATGTATGTAATGGGTAAAGTTACTATTCACTATGCTTTTTCTATACTTATTGTCCAAGCGTGACTCAAGTGTTTGTGAACCTTTAAAAAACATGGCTGAAAAATTAGGCATTACTATAAAAGGAACAATTTTTCTTTAAAACTTTGCGTGTGTGGTAGTAGCAGTGGAAACCCCACTAGTGGAAAGGGGACTCTGCACAAACACCCCTCTAATTTTTCAGTCCCTCTCCAGTTGCCCAGCCTGCCTGTGACCTCTGAGCTATACCTGCCTGCCATATCTACACTGCAGGGTGAGCGTGATCATCTGTTCCCAGACAGAAGTCAGGAGTAACATGCTTTATAATTATAGTCCCATGCCAACTGGAGACTACATTGTCATCACCAGATGGCTCCATGTTGCAGAAAATGTGCTGGGACAGGACTCTGCCTTAGCCCCCGTGACTGGCTCCAGCAGGTAATGTTTATGGACTATTTACAAGTTGTGCACATATGGCATTCTGAAGAGGTTTGTAACTTTTATACGCTGTCATCCAGTTTATTTGTTTTATGAAAGCCCCACTCCCAAGGTCAGCCTTGTTCTGCCTCCCTCCCTAATATTCAGGCAGAAGGAAAAATTCTTAATGCAATCTCAGGACACAGGAGCTAAACAAACCCATGAAATGTTATGTTCAAATGTCATGTTCCCCTGACATGCTGTTCATCCCATCCCAACTGTGGGGGTAACCCAAGTGAGAAAGAGTTGGTATCCCTTTCTTGTTTGAATGATGCAACATTCATGTCCTGTTGAGTGGAAATGTGTTCCTGCTTCAGACTTGGTTCAACTTACACGGAGGAAAGATCAGAGCAGCCACACTGGAAAAGAGTGTGGTCAGTACAGGAGGCCAGGTCAGGCTATGGGCACACCCTGCTATGGTATGCTCTGGCCTCAGCCGACCCAGACCAGCAGATAGGAGCACTTCTGAAATCCTGTCCGGCCCCATCCAAAGTGGAGCATCAGAGCTCCCACCTGAGGCAGTGACAGTCTTGAACCTGGGACTAGTTCTCCTCAACAGAGGTACTTTTTTCTGGACATTGACATATTTTACTTGATGATCCTGCTTCCAGGTAGACACTCAAAGTGTGTAGAGATATTATTGCTGTTAGGACAATGAAATTAGGAGGAAAGTGTTTTCTTGTCCTTTTGAAAGTTATTGTAAAGTGACATGATTTGGTCATTGGGAGCATTTCCTTACTATAGGTTTGAAAATGTCACCATGGCAGCAAAGAAAGGAAAGAGATAGGCTGCACCTGGAGGACTGTGAAGGTTCTAGATGTCGTGGAAGTCAAGCAAAGTCTTTCCTCTTGATTTGGTAGGAAATAGGAGACAGCAGAAGGTCAGAGCATGAGCTTTTTCTGGTGGCTTTTCCAAGTTACATAGGTGACATTTTCCCTTTTCACCAATTCTCTTTGGGGCAGTAGAGAGCATTTAATGACTCGGTTCATATGAAAAACTGGGAGGCCCAGTGAGTCCTCTCCTAAATTTCCACAGTTGCTCTTAAGGTAACCAGGATCTCTTTCTCTCAGGGATTCTCAATCAAGCACATGCCTCAGAGTCAATTGCCTGCAGCAATTTAAAAAAAAACACCTATACCTTTCCTGCCTCAGATATCCCAAACTAAGATCCTGGGGACAGTGCTCAGACAAGGATCAGAGACAATTCTGTGAGCAGAAGGGACTGACACCCCCTTTCTCAGTACTCGGGCCTCAGACCCTTAGACTTCTGTGTTAGGCCAGGGCTGCAGGACTAATGAGCATGAGGAAGGGTGGTCCTGAGGGGGGAGGAGCACAGCTCGGTTTGGGGGACTGCAGCTTTGTCTCATCCTTCAGAAAAAGTGTGGCATGGTCCACAGATCCTTAACTTCAGGTCAGGAAGACCCAGGGCCAGCTACTTCCTCTGTGATCTTAGGCAATAAAACCTAATTAAGCCTCATTTCTATCAACTACAAATGTGATTTCTAGGAAGTTCTTCTTAGAGCAGCATTCAAGAATGTGATTTTTTGTGTCCTGGAGGCCACATCCCATCTGACCTCAAGATCCCAGGAAATCACCAGAAATTGCACTATTGTTTTTCCTTTCTTTCTCTGTGCCCTCAGGGCCTGCATAATTTAGGACAGTTAATCCCACCTTTAAACCCAACAAGGAATACTTTGACCACATGGGGTGTAAGGTAAGAAGTAAAATTTGCAGAAACCCAGCAATAATCCAGAATCCTTATTTATATTTCATCTAGATTTGAAGAAACTGAGAAATTCATAGCAATGGCCTTAAGAACATCATTGGAGAAAAATGTTAACTCGGGTTACAAATGAAATATTTACCCTTTGAAAGTGTGCTGCTCCTTTTAATAAGACCCAGACTAGCTGGAACTAGATTTTCCATAAATTATATCCATCACTCCAGACAGCAGTGTTTAGTCTTTAATTGGTATTACAAATTGTGTCGACTTACAATTGTGACTTATAATCAATTTATAACATATTTGAAGTTGTGCTGAATGAAATATTTTCTTTGTTTAAATTGGATTATTAGGACTAAAACAGTAATCCTATCTGGATTCTGGTGGCCTGGTGCCTTATAGGAAATCAATGACTTGCCTAAACTAACCTCCTTGTGCAGGCTTTCCCACCCCTCCAGCTCTAGATTAAGGAGGGGATCTCCCGCCACCCACCCACCACCGGGCTGTTATTTCTCCACAGCTTTCAGGTCTGCATCCAGGCCGACCACCGAGGGAAGCAGAAACATCTTGTCCTTCTCATTAAAGAACAAGCTGGTTCTGAGATTTCCAGATGGTTCAGGCTGGCTGAGAATCCTTTTTAATACTGATTAAGTCCTTTCTCTTAATACTGATTAAGAGAAAAAGAGAGTCCTTTATCATAAGTCCACTTTAACCAAAAGGAAAAGGAGACTGGAGAGTTCCAGAACAATCAAAATTACTAGTGAGATCAGTGAACCAGGAGACAGCCTACCTTCAAACAGATCTTCCTGTTTAACTCTGGGTTCCTGTCCTGAAGACAGGGCTGAAAGAAAAGAAACCTATTTCTTAGACTTAAAGGAATATACTTCTTTTTAAAAGAAAAACATTCCCATGGACCTTTGGTGTTCAAAATTATTCCTATTAAAATTTACTTATTATATAGCTACCAAAAATTATTCATACCTTATTTATGCTTTGTGTTTCCATAGAATAAATAAAACAATGCAAATATACACATTAGCCCCAGCATAACTACAAAGCCAAAACACTCTAATAACAACATCAATTCAACGTGATGGATGATGGCATTTGATAGAAACAAAATTCCAGTTATCGAGTAACATAATCACAGTAGGATATGTTTACAATTTTATGCTTTACTTGTGATTAACTTAATTTCCTTGAGTGTCACAGCATGATGGAAAACTCTTTTAGCCATTGTCACTGTTTGCTGGTTTTACATTTTTTTAATTATTTAATTGGTTTTAGCCACTGATGGCTTAAATTAGTGGTAGATTAATTTAATGTTATATTCCAAAAATATCATGGTGAACAAACTCCCTTTTAAGTAAAAGTTCTTCACTGCCTACTTATGTCTAGAGTTGCTAATAGTGAACTCCTGCTTATTAGTTTCCCAATGACTACACCATGGTGCCAGCCACCAGGATGCCAGTTCCTTAGATTCAGGTGATGACTCACTCTCCTACTCCTGGTGTGTGTTTGAATGACTGGGAAACATTTGTCCACATAGGCAGCCACACTTTCATATGGTCTGCACTTGGCACTCACTTAACCAAAAACACAGGAACATGTGTGGTTATCTTGGTCACACTGCAGTTTTTACAGGCTAATTATTGAAATAAAAAACCAAATTTAAAATTCTTTGGTAACTGTGTGACACTGAAGAATGACCAGCTTGAGATACACTGTCCACATCTGACGTGTTAGAGAGGGTATCAGGCTGGTCAGAGTCACTGGGCTAAGATCAGAAGTCATAATGAAAGCAGAGCACAAGTCCACTACTTATGAACCTTAGCGATCTCAGGAGGCAGTCCTCTTGGGTTTCAGACAAAGGCCCAGAGAGGTAAGTAACTGTCCAGGTGGAGTTTGATTGAGAACTCCACTCTCCTGATTCCTTGGCCAAGGCTGTGTTCGTCCCTGCTGCCTGCTTCAGCCCGTGATTCACTTGGGCAATTTAGCAGATTGATAGCATGGCACTCAGGAAGTGGTACTTGTTCCATGTTATTGTTATTGCTCAGATACAAATTGGAGATTAGCTCTCTAACAGCTTCACTTATACAGGGTAAACCTTCAGGATTTCACAAGAATGGCATAACACTTCTTTTCCTTTCCAATAACTTTCAAATGCTTTTTCTTCTGGACCCTCATATCTGCCAGCACAGTTACTAGAAATGGGTTTTGCTGAAGCATTATTATGTAAAAAAATATCAAGCCCCAGAAAGAGAAGTGATTACATATTAATAGGAAGTCAGATGCCACATTCGACTTTTGTTACATTCTCCCATGCTAAGGGTTTAGCTCCCAAACTAGCACTCAACAAAGCATTGAGATTTGCCAGAATCTCACGACTACATAAAACTGCACATATACATACAAATCAGTAAGTGATCAACATCTTATACTGATAGAAACACACTGATTTTAACTTGAGTTTGCAGATCCCACTTTGATTTTATATAAAGAAGTTCTACTTAGTTGAACTTGCTCATACATAGTATTTTCCAATGGCAACATAAAATAAAGAATACATTTAATTGGCATTAGCAAGTTCTTTGTCTTCTGAAAAAAGAACATTATCCATGCTGCAACTGTGATAGATAAAAGAATATACATTTGTATGGCCAAGTGAAATGTATCCATTCACATGAGGATGCAAACACTGATAAATTCACAGTATGGTAATAGTGTCACATCCTCATTATGGGAATCAGCTGTTTTGAGGAATTTTTGTGGATTTTGAGTGTGTGTGTACTGTTAGCAGTGTCAAGCATTCTTCCTTCAAAAAGTAATAAATATATTTTCTGTTTCTTTCCCTTGGTGGATGCTGAGTGAGCATAATTTAATAGAGGAGGCACTGAATTTGAAAGCAGAAACCCAGGGTCCAGTCCTGACTGGACTTAGTAAGTGATGTGACCTGTAGCACTGGTAGCAGTCCGCATCACTTACTAAGGCCTCTGTTTCATTACCTGGAACATTTTGGGGGCAGAGAAACTGCTCTCCAAATTTCCTTTGTAATTCTTGTTCATGATGGTTTTCCTCATTTCCAGCACAATGAAATGAATTGTATGTGATTAAATATATCATCACCATTGTAAAAATGCAATAGTCCAAACGGGTTGTAAAATTCTAAGGAAGCATGCTATTTCTGTTTTCCTCTGCACTGGATGCCAAGATAGCTACTGAAGATGTTAGAATTATAGTTTATTAGTCCAAAACCATTTCAGGGAAGGAAAAGCCTGGAAGAAGTCCCTGTCCAGATTACTGTGTTAAAGTTAAGATTTTATAAATGTTATCTTGTCTAAAAAGAAATAGTTTACATGTTCTGGGATAAAAATAGATTGTTATTTAAGTATATGTGCAAATGTACATTTAAATAAACTGAAGAAAAGGAGAAGAAATGGTCTGAAATTGAAATAAGACAGATTGGAAACATCTTTTTTTTATTTGCAATTTTTTTATTGATTATGCTGTTACAGTTGTCCCATTTTCCCCCTTCAATCCCCTCCACCCTGCCCACCCCCTCCCACCCACATTCCCCCCCTTTAGTTCATGTCCATGTGTCATAAGTTCTTTAGCTTCTACATTTCCCATACAATTCTTGCCCTCCCCCTATTTTCTACCTATTGTCTATGCTACTTATTCTCTATGTCTTTTCCCCCCACTCCTCCTCCCACTTCCCTGTTGCTAACCCTCCATGTGATCTCCATTTCTGTGGTTCTGTTCCTGTTCTAGTTGTTTGCTTTTGTTTTAGGTATGGTTGTTACTAACTGTGAATTTGAAGTCTTTTTTTACTGCTCATATTTTGAATCTCCATTTTCTTAGGTAAGTCCCTTTAACATTTCATATAGTAAGGGCTTGGTGATGATGAACTCTTTTAACTTGGCCTTGTCTGAGAAGCACTTTATCTGCCCTTCCATTCTAAATGATAGATTTGCTGGATAGAGCAATCTTGGATGTAGGTCCTTGCCTTTCAGGACTTGGAATACTTCTTTCCAGCCCCTTCTTGCCTGCAAGGTCTCTTTTGAGGAATCAGCTGACATTCTGACGGGAACTCCTTTGTAGGTAACTGTCCCCTTCTCTCTTGCTGCTTTTAGGATTCTCTCATTTTTACCTTGGCTAATGTAATTATGATGTGCCTTGGTGTGTTCCTCCTTGGGTCCAACCTCTTTGGGACTCTCTGAGCTTCCTGGACTTCCTGGAAGTCTATTTCCTTTGCCAGATTGGGGAAGTTCTCCTTTAATATTTGTTCATATAAGTTTTCCACTTGTTGCTCTTCCTCTTTTCCTTCTGGTACCCCTATAATTCAGATGTTTGAATGTTTAAAGATGTCCTGGAGGTTCCTAAGCCTTTCCTCACTTTTTTGAATTCTTGTTTCTTCATTCTTTTCTGTTTGGTTGTTCCTTTCTTCCTTCTGGTCCACTCCATTGATTTGAGGCCCAGTTTTCTTCCCATCACTATTGGTTCCCTGTATGTTTTCCTTCATTTCTCTTATTGTGTCCTGCATTTGTTCATCTAATTTATGACCAAAGTCAACCAATTCTGTGAGCATCCTGATCACCAGTGCTTTGAACTGTGCATCTGATAGGTTGGCTATCTCTTGGTCACTTAAAAAAATTGGTTCTGGGGATTTCAATTCTGTTTGAGCCATCTTTTTTATTTTCCTTTGGTCTGGTTGCAGGTGTTACGTAAAGGTGGCGGAGCCTTAGGTGTTCACCAGGGCTGGGCACCCCAGTCGCTGGGTTGTGACGTTTTATGTGGGGGCAGGGTCTGAGAGGGAACAATGGCACTTGCTCCGCTCTCTCTAGGACTCCAGTCCACCCTGCCGCCTCCCACAAGCAAATTGGGCCCTTCTGGTGCTGGCTCCTGGGCGGGTGGGCCTGTGCACTTTCTCCGACTCTGTGGGTTTCCTCGAGGAGCCTCCTGTGAGGCTGAGAGAATCTCCTGGCCTCAGTTCCCACGGGTGTTTTCAGTCGGTGCTCTTAGGCTTTGTTTCCCGGCGCTGGGTCCCTGGGTTGCACGGTCTGTGTTGCTGCCTGTTTTCGCTTAGTTTGTCTGTGCGCGAACGTGTGGCTGCGTCGCACTGGGTCTGCTCTGCCTCCCGCACCCAGGGTCTGCCACCGGTCCGTCAGCCACCCCTGCGCTTCTGGGGTTCGCCAACTGCTGTCTGCACCCTGTGCACCCATGTCTGCCAGTCACCGCTCTTTCCTGCCAGAACCCCTTGACCCCTCTCTGTAGGCCTCTGACTCCACCCCTCCTTACTGGTCTGGATGTAAGGTAGCCAGACTTCCATTCAGTTCATTTCTCTCTGTTCTGGTTGTTTCTTGTTTCTCAATTTTTGTTGTCCTTAGTTTTGGTTGTGCCAGGAGGCACAGTGCGACTACCTATGCCTCCATCTTGGCTGGAAGCCAGATTGGAAACATCTCAAATTTTCTTTAAAGTAGTAGTTATGGAATGCAGGAATAAGCTATTCTGGAAGCTCTGGAATTTCTGTCCTTGCTGGGTTTAAAAAGCAGGACAGACACACATCTTCTCATCAGCCTGAACTGGATTAGGTTGTATACATGAACTCAACAACCCTGGTTAAGCCCTTCAATGTGATGTCTTCCACTCAAATGCTCAGATGCCTGTTGAAGATTAGTGTCAAAGTCAGCAGACGGGCACATAGAGCACTTACTTACTTTTTGCTTTTATTTGTAATGAAACATTAACTAAGTGCATCAGAATACTTGAAATGCATAATATTTTTAGTGAAAATTTTTAAAATCACTTTGCTTAAAGTTCAAAAACATGCTGGAAATATGAGTGTCCACAGTTGTAGATTTCTGTTTTTCCAGAAAAGTCATGAAAGTAGTAAATATATGAGAAGGTTTGCTTTCTGAACTGCTAAAAGTGGAAAATATGCTTAAGAAATCTGTGGGAAAGAACTAGGTAGGGAATCTGAAGACCTGCATCTTTTGATGCTAAAACACTGATGCAGACACCAGCCTGCAGTGTCCGCATCATTATGGATGAAATGAGACATTCACACAGACCACTGAGTCCTGTGGAAGAAAAGGGACAGCATGGCTTTTCTCTCAAGGGGAGCTCTTGGCCCTTGCCGTGATGGGCCTTTATTGGGTTTCTTGGCACATTACATGATGATCCTCATTCACTATGCACAGGTTCACTTTAGGTGGTTACCTTTTACAGAAAACAAAGGAGCCAATGCTGCTAATCACATCACAGAAGAGGGATATTTGCAAATGAAAAGGCAAAAGTGGTTGAACTGGTTACACTCATCTGTGGAAGGTTTAGCATGGATTTTTAGGAAGTTACTTTGCAGTAAATGTCCTCAATTCAAGGTGAGGGAATTTTTTAGCAAGAGAAAGACTCAAAGTGGCTAGGCACATTGTAGGCCTGATTCCCCATGGGAGAACTTCTTCATGGGTGTGGTTAGGTGTGCTGCCATGCCCCTACTAGTTTTCCACATGAGTGCTGGCTACATTTCCACCTCTCAAGAAGCAGTTCCTACAAAATACTGCAATCTTTGGCAATGCCATCTCTCCATCTTAGTTTCTATAGTATAATAAAAAAAGGAGAGAGAGGCAAGATGGTGGAGGAGTGAATGGAAGCCACACTAACCTCCTCCCAGGACCAATCTGGAATTACAACTAAATTATGGAGAAATCAGCTGCAACAAACAACTAAACAATAGCAAGAGAGAAGCTTTATAACCTTAGATAGACAGAAGAATCAGTTTCAACACTAACTGACTAGTAAGCAGTGCAGTAGAGACTTGAGAAGGCTGGCTGGGCGCCTATAGGTGGCAGCACTGGAGGGATAATTAAGCAGCCAGTTGGATCTCCTAGAGAAGAATGGGGGTCTAGACCCTAAGCTGGGATCCCCAGCATGGAGCACCAGAGCCTAAAAAGTACACAAATAACAACCAACAGTGAAAAGCGTCAGGGTTGCTGTCTGCCAGGACAGTTGGAGATGCAAAGAGTTGTTTAAAGGGCCAATGCACACCCTGGCTGGCATAGCTCAGTGGATTGAGCGCGGGCTGCAAACCAAAACATTGCAGGTTCGATTCCCAGTCAGGGCACATGTCTGGGTTGCAGGCCATGGCCCCCAGCAACTGAACATTGATGTTTCTCTCTCTCTCTGTCTTTCTCCCTCCTTTTCCTCTCTAAAAATAAAAATAAATAAAATCTTAAAAAAAAAAGGGGGGGCCAATGCACAAAATTTCATTTGTAGCCACTTACCTGGAGCTCCAGCAAAGGTGGGGGCAGAATGGACTAGAGATGCCTGAGGAGAGACTGCAGGCAGAAATGTTAAGGAGAGAGCTGAGGGAATAGACACCTGGAACACGGTGCTGAGTCATCTCCCATAGGGTAGCAGTCATCCTGCTCAGGCAGACAACTTCCCTCCAAGTAACAGCAGCCTGAATGGGAAAATATAGCACCAACCCCAGGAGGGATTCTGCCCCATCTTAAAGGGCTTAAGCCTCACTACTGAGTGCAGAGTGACTAGATTAACAATTGACAGAGACAGCCATACACAGTAGATCCCTGGCAGTGTTGGAGCAGGCTGCTTAAGGTCAGACAGGGTCAACATCTGACATCACCAGAGGTGAATCCAGAAAGAAAAAATAGTGGTAAATACTACAGGCTATTGAGATGAAATCCACTGTGGTCTTCTCTGTGATTAGTGACATTTTCTTTCCTGCATAGCTTTTTAACATTCATTTTTATCCAGCAAGTTTGTGCATATTAAGTCATTAGAATATATATTATAGTTTATTTCTCTCCTTTCTTCTAATAGTCTTAATATCTTTAAACCTTCATTAATACTGGTACTTTTGCTGTTGATAGTGAGATTGCAAGGGGGAGATATTTTTGCAAATGTGGGTTTGTTCCCTGTGCTTTGTGATTTTCTTCTGGCAGCACCTGTACAACAGCATACGAGACATGCTGGTCAGAGTGACTCTCAACCAGCTGGAGGGAAGGACCTACCAGAACAACCCAACAACAATCAAAACCCAATTGCATGCAAAAAGCCTATATAAATGGCATAAAAGGCATCCCAAGAGCATCAAGTTAAGGAGATCAAGGAGTCTGCACCACTGAATCTCACAGGTCTCCTACCATAGAAGTTCACACCACAAATACAGGGAGTCAAAGCAGATTAATTTAAGAAGATGAGGGAAACAGAAAGAGTCTCACAAATGATGGGAATACAAAGAAACAATCCCCAAATGAAAGGAAAAAAGGAATCCTCAGAAAGAATGCTAAATGAAATAGAGGCAAGTCAGTGATCAGATATTGAGTTCAAAACAATGGTTATAAGAAACCTCAACGAGCTCACAGTGAATTACCAAAAAGCTCTGGGAAACTGTCAGGAACTCACTGCAAACTATATCAACATGAAAAAGGAAATAGAAACCATCAACAAGAGCCAAGAGGAAATGAAGAATACAATTTCTGAACTGAAGAACACAGTAGAAGGAATCAAAAGCAGGCTAGATGAAGCAGAGGATCAAATCAGTGAGCTGAAGGATAAATTAGAAAAAAAAAACACCCAGAAAGAGCAAGAAAAGGAAAATAGACTCAGAAAGAATGAAGAGACATTAAGGGAACTGCAGGACAACATGAAACATAATATCCTTTAATAGGGATACCAGAAGGAGAAAAGAAGAGCAAGGGATAGAAAACCTGTTTGAAAAAGTAATGATGGAAAACTACCCTACTCTGATGAGAGAAAAGATCACACAAATCCAGGAAACACAGAGAGTCCCAATCAAGAGGAACCCAAAGAGGCCCATTTCAAGATATATCATAATTAAAATGGCAAAATTCCAAGGCAAAGAGAGAATCTTAAAGGCAGCAAAGGAAAAACAGGAAGTAACATACCAGGGAGCCCCAATAAGGCTAGCAGCTAACTTCTCAATGGAAACACTCCAAGTGAGAAGGAAATGGCAAGAAATACTCCAAATAATGAAAAGCAAAGGCTGGCAACCAAGACTACTTTATCCAGTAAGGTTCTCAATTAAAATGGAAGGTGAAATAAGGAATTTCTCAGACAACAGAAGGCACAAAGAACACACCTCCACCAAACCAGCTCTGCAAGAGATGCTAAAGGTACTGCTTTAAGAAAAGGAAGAAAAATAGTAAGAGAGAGACAAACACAGGTATGAAGGAAGTAAAATGTCAATGAATAACACCTATCAATAAAAGCCTTAAATGTAAATGGATTAAATGCTCCAATCAAAGGACATAGGGTAGCTGAATGGATAGGAAAACATGACCCACATATATGCTGCCTATAAGAGACCTACCTTACAACAAAAGACCTATACAGACTGGGTAGGGAACACACATTCTAAGCAAATGAACACGAGAAATAAAAGCAGGGAGAGCAATACATATAACAGAAAAAAATAGACTTCAAAACAAAGGCCATAAAAAGAAACACAGAAGGACACATCATAATATTCAAGGGAAGAATCTACCAAGAATACATAAACATTAGAAACATGTATGCACCCAACATAGGAGCACCCAAGTATTAAAAAAAATCTCAGAGGACTTTAAGAAAGATATAGACAGCAACACACTTATACTAGGGGGTTTTAACACCCACTGTCAAAATGGATAGATCTTCCAAACAAAATATCGACAAGGATGTTGCAGCATTGAACAATGCCCTAGACCAAATGGACTAAACTGATATATATAGAACCTTTTATCCCAAAGAAACAAAATGCACATTGTTTTTAAATGCTCATGGAACATTTTCAAAGATAGACCATGTGATAGGACACAAAACAAGCCTCAGCAAATTCAAGAAAATTGAAACGATATCAAGAATTTTCTTGGGTCACAGGGACCTGAAACTAGAAACAAACCTCAAGGAAAAAACTTAACAGCACTCAAAAATTCATAGAGATTGAATAGCACGCTATTAAACAATGAATGGGTTAATAATGAAGTCAAGTAAGAAATCAAAAAGTTTTTGGAAACAAATGAAAATGAATTCACAACAGTCGAAAACTTAGGGAACACAGTGAAGCAGTCCTGAGAGTGAAGTTTATAGTGATACAGGCCTACCTAAAAAAGAAACATTTCAAATGAGCAACCTAACCCTGCATCTCTGAGAACTGAAGGAACAACAACAAAGACAGCCCAGAGCAAGTAGAAAGAAGGAAATAATGAAGATCAGAGAACAATTAAATGACATAGAGACTAAAAGAACAATTCTAAGGATCAGTAAATCCAGGAGCTGGTTCTTTGAAAAGATAAACAAAATCAACAAGCCTTTAAGCAGTCTCATCAATAAAAAAGAGGACTCCAATAAACAATATCAGAAATGAAAGAGGGGAGATTACAACTGATACCACAGAAATACAAAGGATTGTAAGAAATTACTATGAACAACTATATGCCAAGAAATTTGAAAACCTGGGTGAAATGGAAAAATTTCTA
The DNA here is from genome assembly GCA_004024845.1 of Tonatia bakeri. Taxonomy (NCBI): domain Eukaryota; kingdom Metazoa; phylum Chordata; class Mammalia; order Chiroptera; family Phyllostomidae; genus Tonatia; species Tonatia bakeri. The sequence continues at coordinate 63,631 of PVIA01004346.1, forward strand.
GAAAAATATAACCTTCCAAAACTGAATGAAGAAGATGTAGAAATCCTGAACAGACCAATAACAGCTGACAAAATAGAAATAGTAACAAAAAAACTTCCCACACACAAAAGCCCTGGAATGGATAGTTTCACAGGAGAATTCTACAAAGCATTTAAGGAAGAGCTATCCTTCTCAGACTATTCCAAAAAATCAAAGAAGAGGGAAGACTCCCACACTCTTTTTATGGAGCCAGCATCATTCTAATCCCAAAACTGGATAAAGACACAACAAAGAAAGAAAACTACAGGTCAATATCCCTGATGAACATAGACACTAAAATCCTCAACAAATTTTGGCAAACTGCATCCAGCAATATATTAAAAAGATCATACACCACGATCAAGTGGGATCCATCCCAGGGATGCAAGGATGGTACAATATTCACAAATCAGTAAATGTGATACATCACATAAACAAAAGCAAACACAAAAATCACACGATCATATCAATAGATGCAGAAAAAGCATTTGATAAGGTATGGCACCCATTTATGATAAAAACACTTAGCAAAGTGGGAGTACAGGAAGCATACTTCAAAATAATAAAGGCCACATATGAGAAACCTACAGCCAACATCATACTCAATGGGCAAAAAGTAAAAGTTTTCCTACTAAGATCAGGAACAAGACAAGGGTGTCTGCTTTCACCAGTTCTGTTCAACATAGTATTGGAAGTCCTACTCACAGTGATCAGACAAGAAAAAGAAATAAACGGCATCCAAATTGGAAAGAAGGAAGCAAAACTGTCATTGTTTGCAGATGACATGATAGTGCACATAGAAAATCCTATAGACTACCCCCCAAAATCTACTCAACCTAATAAGTGATTTTGGCAAAACAGCAGGATACAAAAACAATATTCAGAAATAGAAGGCATTTTTGTACACCAAGAGTGAAATATCAGAAACAGGAATTAGGAAAAAATTCTATTTGCTATAGCAACATGAAAAATAAAGTACAAAGTAATACAACTACCCAAGGACGTAAAAACCTGTGCTCAGACAACTGTACAACACTGATGAAAAAAATTAAATAAGACGCAAACAAATGGAAGCATGTACTGTGTTCACTGATTGGAAGAATTAACATCATCAAAATGTCTATACTGCTCAAAACAATTTACAGAGTCAGTGCTATACCTATTAAAATACCAATGACATATTTCACAGATATAAAACAAACATTTCAAAAATTTACATGGAACCACAAATAATCCTGAATAGCCACAACCATTTTGAGAAAGAAGAACAAAGCAGGAAGGATCACAATACCTGATTTCAGACTATATTACGAGGCCATAGTAATCAAAACAATCTGGTACTGGCATAAGAACAGACACATAGATAAATGGAACAGAATGGAGAGCCCAGAAATAAACCCAAGTCTCAATGGTCAATTAATATTTGACAAAGGGGACAGAAGCATAAAATGGAATAAAAGTAGCTCTTCAACAAATGGTGTTGGGAGATGTGGAGAGCTATATGCAGAAAAATGAAACTTGACCATCAACTTACACCATACACAACAATAAATTCAAAGTAGGTAAAAGACTTAAATATAAGTCATGACACCATAAAACTAGAGTAGAATATAGGCAGGAAAATCTCAGATATTCCAAGCAGCAATATTTTCACCAATATGTCTCCCAGAGCAAGGGACTTTAAGGAAAGAATAAACAAATGGGACTACATCAAAATAAAAAGCTCCTACATGACTAAAGAAAGCCTCAGCAAAGTGAAAAAGGAACCAACTGTAAGGGAAAACGTATTTGCCAATGATATCTTGGACAAGAGTCTGATCTCCAGAATATATAAAGAACTCACATGAGTCCACTCCAGGAAGACAAACGACCTAATTAAAAAAATGGGTAAAGGACCTGACCAGATATTTCTCCAAGGAGGACATACAGAGCGACCAGAGACATATGAAAGGATGCTCAGCATCACTAGCCATCAGAGAGATGCAAATTAAAACGACAAGGAAATACCACTTCACACCAGTCAGAATGGCCATTATAACCAAATTAACCAACAACAAGTGTTGGCGAGGTTGTGGAGAAAAGAGAACCCTAGTGCACTGTTGGTGGGATGCAGACTGATGCAGCTACTGTGGGAAACAATATGGGATTTTCTCAGAAAATTAAAAATGGAAGTGGAACTGCCTTTTAACCCAGCAATTTCACTGCTGGGATTGTACCCTAAGAGCCCTGAAACCCCAATCCAAAAGAACCTATGCACCCCAATGTTCATAGCAGCACAATTTACAATAGCCAAGTATCGGAAGCAACCTCAATGCCCATCAGTAAATGAGTGGATCAAAGAACCATGGTACATTTACACAATGGAATAGTACACAGCAGAAAGAAAGGGGGAGCTCTACCCTTTGCCACAGCATGGATGGAACTGGAGAGCATTATGCTAAGGGAAATAAACCAGGAGATGAACAACAAATACCATATGATCTCACATATAAGTGGAACCTAAACAAAACAAGCAAGCAAGCAAAATATAGCCAGAGACATTGAAATTAAGAACAAACTGACAGTGACCAGAGGGGAGGTGGGAAGGAATAATGGGGGGAAAAGAGGGAAGGGTTGTCAGGAACATGTATAAAGGACCCATGGACAAAGTCAAAGGGGTTTAGGATCAAGGGTGGGAGGTGGGGATGGCTGTGGTGGCAAGAAAGTAGTGGAGGGAAATGGTGACAACTGTACTTGAAAAAAATTAGCAAAATAAAAAGTTATTTTAAAAGTAGATCAAACATATATGCTATTGTGTATATAAATGGTGTATGATTATAATATATAACTCTTCTAAATTTGTCCCCATTTAATTGATTCTCTGCTTCCAGGAAACACATTGTAACCCGTGTTTTAAATGCTTATTATAAATGATTTTGCAAAGTCTTTGACTTTTTGTAGAATTCATGCCAACACTATCTCTTTAGAGAGCACATTTTGTACCCTACTAAATTTTTTACTGCTTTCTAGGTTTCTAAAGCACAGTTCTTCTCTTTGGTGACATGCTATGGTTGCTGTTGTTCATAGATTTCTGGAAAATTCCTGTCTCCAGATGACAGTGGCTTTCTTTTTTCTTGCCCTCAAGCAACACATGATGGGAGAAATATGTGTATGTTTCTGTTCTTGAGAGTCAGAGCTGCCTCAACCATAAAATTCTTAACCCTCTCCTTTAATCCGAATGCAATGAATCACAAAGTGTGAACCATGGGCTGCACAACAGTGGCATTGTGGGAGTTAAATTAATGTTGAGAATCAAATTGCATTAGTTATACCTGGGATCTTAATTTATGCCAACAAAAATGTCAGGCCAGCCTACCAAGGTGCCTGATTCTTATTGCCCAAATAATAGCTGAAAATTTGAACTTAGCAGTTTTATGGTTTGGTTTGTATCTAAAAAGCAGTTTTTAGTCCCGAGTAAAGATTGTTTCCTGTGGACACCTACGGCATGACTATTTATAAAAGTACCCAATCATTTTTCTCCTCCTGGAAGTGCTATTGGCAGAACAGGGCTTGGTATTTAATCCATAACCTGTCATGCGCTAAACTCTACAGTGGCAAAGCGCACATAGAGCCAAAGGAAAGAGATCAAGAAAGCATTAAAACTGTCAGGCCACAAGACCATGTTTAAATTATTAGGTGTGATGCCGTCTTGCATTTAACAATGGTCCCGTGCACCTTGAGGCTCCACTTCCTCCCCACTTGATCTATTTTGATGGGTTCCTGCGGTCTGTACTGAAATTGAATTTCAGGTTGTTTCAATAGCATTTTGCAGTAAATAGGAGTGACTCTGGTATCTCATTTGTGAATTGTGATGTAATAATCAGAGGTAATTGAAGCAGGCACAGCCCACTGAGATTTATGACATGTTTTTAAACATGTATTGACTGATAAGAAACTAATTTGACAAAAACTGGAAATTGGACTCCTCTGAGAAGGCATGCACAGAATACAGGGTCTGTGGCAATCGAACCAAGTTTGACTTAATAAAATGGTTTGTTCAAGTATCTTTACCTTCCCTGAAGGAGTTTGGGTGCAAGTTACTGACAGAAAAGGTTGCGACCCAAGGATTAGGGCTAATCATCTGATGACTGGAGTTAATCATTTGTCAGTCCTGTGATTTGGTGTAACCAGGTCAGCATCCCCTCCCCCTTTGTAAAGGAATGCACAAAGTCAACTTCAAATTTAACATTTTGTGTAAATTAACACAGATGGAGAATCTTTTTATTTTGTACATTAATCTTCCCTAGACAGATAAGATGTAACCTTTTGTATTTATGCTCATGCTTATGTGAATATATGTACATATCGACATATTCCAGGCAGGCATTACATACATCCTTACTTACAAAGTGCCTGTTAGACTTATATTATATTTTAATGCAAGCTGCATACTAAAAAGAAAAAAATGCAAGAACAAAACCTGTAATTTACCTCTGTAAGCCTATAAAAGACAGAGATTATTGGAATAGGGCATGTTGTCCTCCTCGGCTCTGGATTTAAAGCCCAATGAAAAGCATTTGAGGATAAGAATTTGAAATTCAAATGATGGAAAAAAGTCTAAAATATTGGCTTTCACAGATACTGACCTTAAGCAGACATGGCTGTGAGTTTTCTGTTCACTCACTGAAGAAGAAAGAATGGATCATGTACAGTGCATGCAGATTGGTGGGAAGATGAAGCCTGAGAAACCTCTGATGTGTGTCCTGTAATTGGAGAAAGTGGGGGATGGTGATGGTGCAAGGAGGGAACATACAGGGAAAAAGTAATTCACAGCTTCATTAGGAAAACTTAACCATTTGCACATGTTCCTAACAAACACTGATGTCAGTTGGATTAACACTTTGTGGAACAAATTTCTTTAAAAGATAATGAATTGCAGCTCTTCAACATACAATTCGAAAGTCTAGATGTTACTCTTCTCCAACATTACCAGGGATTGCAGAAAAGTAGGGATCTAGCATTTTCTTTTTCTTTTTTAAATGTTATTTACTTATTTTTAGAGAGAAGGGAAGGGAGGGAGGAAGAAAGGGAAACAGCAATGTGTGGTTACCTCTCACATACCCACTAGTGGGGACCTGGCCCACAACCCAGGCATGTGCCCTGACTGGGAATCGAACTGGCAACCCTTTGGTTTGCAAGCTGGCACTCAATCCACTGAGCCACACCAGCCAGGGCTAAAAATTTTATTTTTCTAAATAGAAATCTTGGAGACATCCACCTGTGGAAACCGAAACAGATCAGATTGACATAAGCACCCAGGGATTCATAGACATAATACTCACTATCACTACTAGGAGTTAGGTACCTAAATCCCGGAGTGCCTAGATGAGACTATGCTCCTAAGTGTTTGGTGTGCACTTTTGAAGAGATATTGTCATGATGGTTATTTTAATCAGGTTTAATGTACTTGGAACAAAAACAGAACATCAGTGCCTCAAGTTTTCCCAAAAGTGATTTATGTGATATTTAGGAAAATACTTCTGAAAGTGTAAGATGTTTCTTTTAGAACTATTTATTAAGAAACTTAGAACTTTTAGTTTACATGTTGTTAAAATGTGAATATAATTGGACTACCTGGGTTATGTGATGTTTGTTCTAGTTTTTTTCTTGTTCATTCATTTTCTCAATAAGCATGAACTTATTTCCAAGGAAACAGTTTTGTTTCTATTTCTCAGAAAAAATCTAAGATAAATATTTTTCTACCTAAAAAAAATATAATCTTATCAGAGAAATAAATAAGGATGGCAACACTTAAAAAATAATTCCAGTGCAACATTGGGCAGATTTATAATTATTTGATTCATGCTGGCTAAGGATTTCATAAATTCAAGTGGAAAAAAACATTTACAGGTGATTAAATTATAAATATAAATATAAATGAAGTTTCACAGAACAAATGAACCTTGAATTGGGCTTTAGAGAAATGGAATTTGGATTGGCAAAAATAAGAAAAGAGGAACTTCTAGGAAAGAGATTTATTCCTAAAAGTTCTGTGCAATTAAACTCAGTTGTCCCTGACCTTCAGACGAGCTACTACTATCCCATGAATGGTACCTGGACAGAGACTTGAAGCCTAGACCACAGAACTAGCCAAGGAATGGCTCTATCAAGTATTTCCCTTAAAATGAAAACACTGCAGCTCATCCCTGGACATATATTTGACCTCCAAAACACTCTTTTTAATTTTCTTTTTACCCTGCAATTTATCTACCAGACATGATCTTTTATCTGTTTTTTCCTTTTTAAGGCCAAAACCAAAATTCACTTCGACCAGATTTAAACGCTGTTTTAAAAAGTCCAGGTTAGAATAAAAAAGAAACACACCATGTTGTTTGTGGTCCCAGTAGAGCCTGGGCATACACCTACCTTGAATATTTCTGAAACTGTGACTGAGCAGACATGTGGCGGGGAGGGGAAAAGGGTGGGTCTGGCCAACATGCAAATACAGAAATATTCTCCAGTATCTTCAACTGATACAACTTTTGTTCTTTTACCTTCGCTTAACACTCATGCTGGTGATTCACTTCCTAGTCACTAGCTGTGCGGCCCAGACCAAAGCCTGAAGGGTGAGCTCTGCCTATGGTACTGCTTACCCTCTACCTCTCCACCACTTGGGCACTTTTGTGCAACTCTGAGCGCACAATCCAGGACTTAACTCAGTTTAGTAAAGTCCTGCCCATGAAACCAGTGGTTTAACCAAAGTGACTAGTTGTTCTAGTAGTGATATGCACATAGCTGCCATAGAGACATCTTCACATGTCACAGGATATACTGCTAACCAGTCACTTTTCTCAAGCCTATAAAACAATGACAGGCATGCAAGCTCTCTCAGCTTTTCAGAAAACAGCACCACATAAATAAATACAAGCTAGTACTACTTTTTTCACTAAAAAGTTTATATATCTCCTTAATTGCAGAGCATAATGGAAATAAAAAAAATCATAGCTTTTGGTAATGGCCCTCTACCATTTGTACAGAAAATTTCTGTTGAAGAGATCAATAGTATTACTGTTCAAACATTTACAAAGGCTATGTTTAACATGTCTGTCACACATTAAGGGGAAAGTGTTTTTGAAGATACTGTATTTTAAAGAAGAAAAATTACAAAAACGTCAGGTAGAAGTTATTATTTTTTTAATGCCTGGCAAGTTCAACAGTATTTGAACTGCTAGTACTGCTGTCTCAGCAGTATTTGAACTGCTAATCTGTGTTCCTGAGTGTATGTTTATCAGTAAATAAATAGGAAGGAATTCTGTAGTAATTGATATAAATGCTACTTGACATCTAAATTTATGAAAGCCTATTTTAAAATAAAAATTATGAGGGCATGGATGTGTTCAATTAGTGAAAATGGTACTTTGCCTTTGGGAAGAAGAATTCTTACAACCTGAGTCATTAAAAGAAAAATATCCCGAATCAATGATATTTTTACAGTACAGCAATAATCTGACTATATTACATACATGAAAATATTAAAGAGACTATCAGTTGGCATGAAATTACATGATAGTGAGGAGGGTGGGAAAAAGAGAAATTCAACATAGAAATTTAACAGTTACAAAAACAGAAATATCCTCTGTCCAGAATCTTGAGTTCTTGACTGGCATGACTTGTTTGTGAAAGAAACATCAGCAGAATAAATTAAATGCTTTCTTTGGCATCAGAAAGCCAACCCTCAAAGGAGACATAGAAAACGCTTATGTTAAATTGTTACCTAAACATTTCTTTTGCTCTCTGGCTCCATCCCTGGACAGACCTGGACAAGCCTTTTCTCTGTCCTGCCCCTCTCTTCATTTCACGGGTCTGTGTTCCACTTTCCAACTTCCATGACAAGACCCTAGCTCTACATTGCCTAATTCCAAATCTGTAAGAAGGTCAGGGGCTGGATATGTGAGCATGGAGGTAGGAGGAAGGTACAGAAGGTTTAGAAGAGCAGAAAACAGAAGCCTAGTCATCAGCTTGCTCTGTGTGGAACAGATACTTCCAGGTCCCCAAAACAGTTAGAGAGCCTTTGAAATGCATGTAGTCTCTTCAAAGGTCTTGCCATCTATGTAGCTGCTAAAATAATGATGTCTCCACAACCTTCAAACAAGTAGAGAAATGGATTTTTTATTTATCTGTGTTTTGCCTGTTTTGTGTGTATCAGTCTAATAAATGACTTCTTTAAATTTTTGTCTTACAACAAAAATGTTAAAAACTTTAGGGCCATAATGATTATCCATGGACACTTGAAAGGGGAATTGAATGTGGTCTTAGGATCAATGGGTAGAAGCTGCATTAAATAATAGAGAAATATTTATTGAGGAAACAAGTCAAAGACAGGGTAAGGGGGACAAGTTAGTCCCTGGGGACTAATTTGTCTCCCCAGGGAGTCAGCGATGGGGGTGAGCTCCCCACATGGTCCACTTCTTTTTCCCATAAGTTTTTGAGAAAGGCAAAATAATCCCTTGGTAACCATTTTAAATTAGAAGTTGAATGATCATCACTAAGACCTTTTTCATCTTCTCCTAAAAATGAGATGTAATGAACAGTCTGTCTTTCATCATAATACAGAGAAAGGTCTGGTTCTTCTAACTGGATTTGAAATATTATTCCAGTTCCTTAAGTGTTATGGGCTTCAGTTTTCTCATCTATAAAATGCAATATCAGCCTATTTCCCCTTATGTCTTGCCCCTCTGTAAAACTTTGCTGGTTCTGTTCATGGTGGTCACCTTAACATTAACTAGTTAGTGAACCCAGAGCATTCCATACTCTTGTTCTCAGAGAGACAAACTAGAAGTACTCACACCAAATGCATTTCTAACCTGGGTTGAGCTCCTTGGAACAAGTACGGACACAGGCTTGGGTAGTGGCATTATACCTGCTTAGCCCAAGACAGTTCTAACACAGCATTTTAAAGCACTGGTTCAAATTAACCTCCTAACATTTATTAAGCCAAATAGGAGGAGTTAGGTTGCCAAATTCATCTTCATCTTCTTTAATTTATGTCATCATTTACAAAGTTCACTTCATCCCAGAATACATTTATTACTTCTGACCTGTGACTGGTATAAACAGAGTGACTTTTTGAGATGGCATTTAGGAAATACTTGTGATGAACACTGGTTCCCCATGCATTATGTAATAAAAGGATTATGATTAATGAGAATGACATATGTTGGGTTAAACCAAGTTAAATCAAGGTTTCATACCTGTGGAAGTTATCACATTCTTTAATATACTGACATAAATTGTGAATATTTACAATGAACATTATATGAAGCATTCCCAAATGATTTTGGGGAAAATGGAAAGCATCTTTTCTCTTGAAGTGTTGCTGGGGAACACATATTAGGATCAGTTCTCTACTATGTCTACTTCCTACTGAAAAAAAAGGGTGGGGGGAGCAAGCACACCAGACTGGAAAGTAATGAAAACATTAATAATGTGATCTAGGTAATATGCTGTTACTAAAGGAGAAAGCAATCAGAATTAATGAAATATCTGAAATATGGGGTATTTTAAAAGTAATATGATAATTTCAAGAACCTGAAATGTTTTAAATAAGTTTCCCACAAAAGGATTCTCAAAGGGCCTGTTTTATTGTACATTTGTAAGTAAGCATTTATTTGCACTGAAATAATTCAAGAACTAAAATGCTGAAAAACTGCCTTATTCTTATCTTTCCCTGTGCCTTTATGCTATCAATTCTCTTAATAAACTTGTATTCATAAACTGTAATAAATTTTAGCTCTCTACATGAAGAGCATTCAAAGAAATTAGGCTGTTTAAATATAATAAAATACTAAATCATTTTATGTATTCTGGATTTTAGTGGGAAAAAATCACTTGTTTTAAGGAATTAAGGAATAATTAAAGCAAGGAAGGCAGAGCATAACCTTCTCCCTCCTTTGCCTACCTGTCTTGTTATTACAGCTGAGACTTTAGTATTATCCAGGGGAAATTTTTATACCTTTCTCTAGCTAGTGTTCCACTTAGGAGAAGAGTGCATTTGGAAATGCTCCCTTATGCTACATTTTATTTTAGCTGACATGACCACATCCCCTCTTTCTTTCTGTTTAAATCGCCATAAGAAGGCTTGGGGTTGGGGAGTACTTTAGATGGTAGGATGGGGGTTATATGATCGCCTGGTTGAGTTAAATACATGCTCCAAGCATAGAGCCCTTTCAGTGAGGTAAGTCTTTAGGTAATCATGTGGTTAAACTTAATGAGATGGTTCTCCCACTCTTAAGCCACTGGCAATGTCACGGCCACTGCCTCCTTTCTTCTAAACACACAGTTACTCTAAAGTCCAAATAAATCATGAGGCCACCTAGGTCATTAATTCCCTTCTGTACATGAGCTTGTTTCTAACACAGAGGTCAAGTCTTGCTCTATACCAAGAAATTAGTCTATGATGCAAGTCAGTGATAAGAAAAAATTATGTCAACTAAAGTTTAGGCCAATAACAAATGATTCCCTGAATATGTTGGGTTTTTTTTAACCAGTTTGCATATGCTAATATAGAAACTCCCCCTTGTTGACATTTATCGTTATTTTATGTCCACAGATACATTTCTCATTATACAAACTATTCCCTGTATTACTTTGGGAACCAGATTAACTTTGGGTGTGAGGTTAGTAAAACTACTAGAAGCCCAATTGTCTGCAGCTGATATGCTTGTTTTTTGATATAATAAAATTTTAAATAATGAAAAAAGAATAAGCATAAATTCACCAGACTCTAAAGATGACTTATGGCAAACACTTTGCTGCTTTCAATAAATATTAGGGATTAAGGAAAAGGAAATCTCTCTATGACATGATCAATTTTATGTGTATTTCATTCTAGTATCATAAGTGCATTAAGCCCACACCTAAAAGATTCATGTTTCTTGGTTGTGGTTAGTTTGGTGGTCAGTACTTTGGTAAATTGCACAGGATGAAGCCATTTCAATGTGGGTCAGTAGCCACTGCCCATCCTAAACTTTAGTTCAACTTTTCTTTCTCTACTGCTGTCACTGAAGGGAAGAGACATCTGATTTGTATCGTTGGACACATTTTTTCCCAGCTATTTTGCTTTCCACCTTTTCAGAGAAAAAGTGGTAGTCATCTCAGGGTAAAAGACTTCTTCCTCACACTAAAGGAAATAATCTCACCTACTTTAATTACTGCAAAAAAAATTTTTAACCAAATATTTGCCAGCTTTGTTCTTTACAGCTCTGATTAGCCAGCTATCTAGATCCCCACTGAATAATTCCCAATTAATCAAAAGGATTTTTATAACTCTTAAAATTAGAACTTGAGTTGCCATAGTCTAAGACAGAATTATGGCTTTATTTCCTTTTTCCAAAGATTAAAAAGAAAATGAGGATTATGACTTCAGGATACTGTAAACCAGAGTCGCTACCTTTTCAGAGCTAGAAGTTGACCCCTGGTGCTCCCATCACACCAATAAGGGGCTTTCTGAGTAAATTCAGCACTTCATGCTAATAGTACTCATCCACTTGCAGATCATTACATCAGTGGGGTCCCTCAATGGAAACACTTAAAGGATTTAATAATTAAAAAAACATATCAGGGTGCATAAAAATTGACTTCTTTAACTCCATTACTGACAATGGCTTTAATTGATTGAGTTTTGGTGGCAGTTACTGGGGCAAGTCCTACTGTCATCCTAACTAATATTTCTCAGAATATCAGGTTGTAGTCATAATCTGAGTTAGTCATGTTCTGACTAATTAGTATCCCTGGGAGATAGCAATAGCTGAATGTCCTGCACTACCTGAACTATGGTCTGCTTTGAACTGGATTGCATACATTTGGGAAAACAAAACTGCTCCATTTAGCTTTCTATATATTTGCTTCTTTCCTTCTCCTGCATTCCAACCTCACTTGGAAAGGGAAATCAAGCCCCCACAAAGCCCATTACACAATCATTTCATCAAGTTAATAATTATCTTGTCCATTTTTCAGGTGAGAAACTGAGGTTCACAGAGGTTAGTTAGTGACCTGGCCACAGCACTCATCACTGGCAGAGAGTGAGGATTAGGATCACAGCCATTCCATTCTGGATAATCTGACTGCCTGATGATCAGGCAGCTGTCACCACCCTGCCCCACAGTTGTCTTCAACTCTTGTGTGAGGCCAAAGAGGGTGACACTTCTTGACAGATCAGAGGTGCCGGAGTCTCAGACCTGAGATCAGAACCCAGTTCTTCCTGCCCCTCTCCACTGGACCAGGTTAAAAGAGACTCAGTTCACTTAAAAAAAAATCCCTTTGGAAGGCTGAGAGGAGGGGAGCAGAGAGAAGAAAATATACTTTATAGGGGGAAAAAAACCCTTAAAATAAAGATATGAGAATTTAAAGTAAATGAGAAGAAAGTAAACGTGTCCAAAAAACCCCCTCTGTCACTTCTTGATGGCTTGACTTGCTATGTAAACCCAGCTTGAGACAATTCATAAAAGTAATCCTTTTTTTCCTGAGAACAGTGGAAAGTTGGCAAGAAGTAAAATTTTCTATGAAATAGAGAGGCAAACAAGTTGTAAATGATGTTAATGTCTTCCAGATGGCATGGTTTTACTTGGGAACTGAAGTTATTGTGATTAAAGGCATGTGAATTTTTCTATAAATACTGAACGTTGCAAGTTTGACACTGGAAGACTCCATCACTTCCCTCTGGAGCTTAGTTTTTTTAAGGGAGGCGTTCCTTCTCTTCCGTTGAAAATGCATCTCTGGATTTCACAATCTGAGTTAAATCATAGAAATGTTTACCAATTTGAAGGATTTTTTTATCTTCCATGCTAATAAATCTTAATTATGAAGTGAGATTCCTCAAAAATGAAACATTCCAACTCTGAACACCTTCCAGTAAAATTATGTATTTTGACCATTATTTTATACCACATTTTGAATTCTTTTAAATATTAATTTTGAATTAAGCTACTACCACTTTTCTGTCTCTAGACATATGTGTAGGAAATCTTGGCATTTCTGTTTTGCTTCAGTCAGGAGAGTGTGGCTTTCCCTGCTTTCCCTTTTATTGCAAGCACTGCCTGTGGCTCAGGGGTCCTAAACCAACAGCCAATGTAACGTGAGCACACTGAAATTGCTTCCACTATTGCTTCATGTTCCCAGTCTTGCCCTTAGCCTTATGCTGCATCTTACTAGTCTTTGCTCTATCAGGTGACAAAAGTGGATGATCCTGCCTTCCTTCAGTTTCTACTGCAGCTTCCGAGCTCCATGTGTTCTACCAGAGCTAGGTGTCTGCGGTGGGCAGCATTCTGAAAGGTGCCCCCAAAATCCTTGGCCCCTGGTATACACACACCTTCTCCCAGGTGTTCAATCAACTATTAACCTAGGTGGTGCTGCACAGGGATTTTGCAGGTGTAATGAAGTTCCTAAGCTAGTTGACCTCAAAAAAGGGAGATCGCCATGGTGAGCCTGACCTAATCAGATGAGCCTGTAAGTGGGAGCAAGATTTTCTTGAAGAGTTGTAAAGCATGAGAAGACTTCACTGGGAGGTTGCCCAACTGATACCTTGATGTCAGTCTTGGGATACCCTGAGCAGAAAAACCCAGCCCTGCCAGACTTCTGACCTGTGGAACAGTGAGCTAATGAATGTGTTTTCTTTTAAACTTCTAGATTTATGATGTGCCATTTTTCTGGCAACAATGACCAGTTAAAAAATGAATTAGGAGTTGGTAACTCTAAAATAATAAGTCCATACCCATTCCTCACCCTTCAAACATATGTATGAAGGGAGTAATAAGAGCAGAAATTGGAATAAAATTTGCTCTAAAGTAGGCAATATTGAGAGAGTGTAAGTTCTTTCAGGCACATGTGTCTCTCACCCAGTGCTTCCACAGCTCTGGGTTTTTGGGGCACCACTTGGTAACTGCGTTCCTGGGGTCCCTGTAAAGACTCTGAGAGACAATACAGCTGAGAGCACTTTGTGACATGGAAATTACTGAAAAAATGGCAAGTATTATTGCCAGCATTTCAGAAAGTATAAGATCAAATCTTTATTTTAATTTCCCAGTACTAAAATAAATAAATAAATACATAAATATTAAAAAACATCGTCTCATTGATCCACTTGCGTAGGGGGGAAAAAAAGCAAACCCTTTGATTTACTTCCAAATAAAACATCATAATGTTTTCTGGCCAAGAAATATAAAATTGTTAGCTAGGCAATAAGGTATTGATTTGTTACTTTATGTACAGGTAGTTAATGCTCTTCAAAATATTTTTTATTTGATTACAAACAAGCGTGTGTTTATTATAAAAATTTAGAAATGGCTGAGGAACATAATCTCACCAGATAGTATTAATACCTGATTAACATTTATTAACAGCTGGACATTATTCCTTCCAGTTCTTTCTCTATGTATGAATAAGAATTGAGAATATACAGTACATGTAGGGTTTTATGTTCTGATTTTTCACTTATGATATCATAAGCACTTTTCCTAAGTCATAAAATGTCTTTTTTAAGATTTTATGTATTTATTTATTTTTAGAGAGGGGGAAGGGGAGGAAAAGAGTGGGAGAGAAACATCGAGGTGAGAAAGAATCATCAATGGGTTGCCTCTCACACACACCCGGACCAGGAACGAACCCAATGATGTGCCCTGCCAGGAACCGAACCAGCAACCTTTCCCTTCACTGTGTGGAATGGTGCCTAACCAACTGAGCCACACTGGTCAGAACTAAAATATATTTTATTGCTTTGTAATGGCTGATAATATCCCATGATACAAATGTAAATTCTTTCTTATTTCCTTCTATTTTCCCATATTAAATAAAGCTTCAAGTAATACTTTTTGCATAAATATTTGACATTATTTCAGATTATTTCCATGGAACAGATTTCTAAAAAATGCTTCTGCTAATTAAGAGGCTATGAACTTTGTAAGTCTTTTTATATATCCTGATTAAAACATTGCAAGCAAAACAGAACAGATAGGGGTGGATCTCGTATAAAATCCCTCCAAGACACGGATGTAGACTAATTGTCTCCTGACTCATTGGCTCCTCCTAACTTCATCATCATATGCTTTTCTTTCCCCATCTTCTCTCTAAAGCTCTGAGAGAAAGTCTCTTTTCCTCTGGGGGCATGTAAGGTGATTCTTGGACAGCAGCATAGTAATCATTTACAGGTTGTTCAGTTGGGATAGCTATTAATGCTTTGTGGAAAACAAACCAAAGGGCCAAAGAAACACATTTTTTGCAGGTGAAAATTATGTTAGCCAATATTATTTCTCACTCTGGTTTGTGATGTCAGAGATCCAATTTCTCCATCATTAATGTATGTATGTACATGGGGTTAGATCCTCTTGGAAGATTATTAAAAAGACACCACCACCTAAAATCCCCCTTCCTAGTAATGCCAGACTGTCCAGAAGCTGTGAGGGGCTGGTACATTGGCTCACTGCACAGACAACACCCTGCCAGGGATTAGCTTTCTTCCCATTAACAGGCTCCCCCACGCCTCTGCACTCACAAGAAAAAAGCCAACTTCAGTCAAGTATACTATTTGTATACTTAGCACTGCATACCTATAACGGCTTAGAAAAGTCTCTTTAGTAACTCAATACATTTCTAATTTTCCATCACTTTTCCCTCTACTTGGCCATTTTCCGAAAACTATAATTCAAACTTTCCAAAAGAAAACATAATCTCTGGATAATCCTTTCAATAATTCTTAGAAGAAAATCTTTATTCTTTTATCACTCTTATGGGAAACCTAACTCATGGTTACTCTTAGGATGCAGAATGTTTTCATCACTCAAAGGTAAGGTGGGGGTGGGAAAACATGTAAGCAAAAAAGGCCTTTGGCTTTGGGAGCTTGCCCATGAGAACCGGGGATACTCCAGAGAAGAGCCACCCAGCACTTCACACTCCAAGACAGAAACCATTGAAAGTTTTTTTTAATTAATTGTAAAAGGGTTGGGTAGAGAGATCTTTTTATTACTTCCCAGTAAATATAGGCTGCTTTACCATTATTAGTGCAGGAAAGCTTTAAGGCAGAAGATTTAAGAAAATAAATGGGGGGATGGCCAAAGGAGGAGGGGTTGGTTGTCCTCTATTTTAAAAATCCATTTGCCATTTAACTTCCGGTAATGGGGAGGATAAGGTCTGAGGGAGAGCTTCCTGACTGGGACCCATGGTTCACTGACAGCAGGGACAGGAAGCAGCCGTGGCCAGGCACAGGCCCCCATGTTTAGTGCCCTTGGACCGAGGCATGGTCTCCTTGTTACCTAGAACATTCATTTTTAGGAGCAAGTCTCTGAAGGGACAGACAAGTCAATTTTCTGATCCTTCCTCTAGCTCTTATAAATTACGTGCCTGAGACAATGTCCACGCAGCTTCAGCCCCTGCAGCCAGAGCTCTTTGGCTCCAAATGAGGCCCAAAAAGTGCCTCCATTTCACGCTTAGAGGCCTCTGCTGCCATGACTGGAGAGCTTGACCTTCCAAGGGTGCAGTCACAGAGCCACCTGGGCCCTGGGCCAAAGCAGGCTGGGGGGGTGGGGCGGGGGGCAAGGGGAGGCATTGCTGTGGTGACACATTTAGTCTGGTGGGGGGATCCTGGCACACCAGCTGCATTGCTGACACTGCGTTCACCAGTGAGAAACTCACTGGAATTGGTATCAGCTCCAGAGGGAAGCCAAGCTGCTTTCTTCTCATCTTTGGTCTTTGGCCACACTACCATTTACAACTTGTGTGATGCCCCCTCCTGATTATTTCCCTGAACTGCTTTTTGCAATACTCTCAGGGACACAGAGGATGGTATTTGAAGGAAAGTGCCAAAATAAGAGCTGCATTCCAGTTTATAAATATATCTATTGTATCCCTGAACAAAAATTTAATTTCCTAAAATTGGCATTTAATGATAAAGTGAATTATCTCTTGTTGGGAAGAGATTGTAGTCCCCCTCTCTCTTTTAAAAATAGCTTTTACTGTTGCCGAGGGGAGACCTGGTGTTTCTGATTAGGGGCTGTGTGAATGAAAACTCCAGCTTCCCTCCCCGTTCAGTCCCCAGCACTGCATGACCAAGCTCCCTCATACCTGGGACAAAGGTCTCCTCACAGAAGTGCCCTCAGTGCTGCCCAAAGCCTGACCCAATCCTCTTATTGGTGCCAGAAAGGCAAAATGCACTCTGATTCAGCTACTTAGCATTCAGACCACGTCAGCATTCAGGTAAAAAACCTGTATTGCAGAGCTGGAAGCATAGTCACCAGAATGAACACAGTCAACAGTTCAAATCACAGTTAAATTATCGCAAGCAGGGGCAAAACATGCAGACCTGGCTCATCAGTGAAGCAGCAGGGACAAAAGGACTTACTACACAAATGCCAGCTTGTGAGGCTTGAATGAATACCGAGTTACCCTTTTTTCCAGCTGTCCCCCTTCCCTGTTGATTGTAAAAGGCTAATTAGGATTTTGAACATAGTGCTCTCCTCGTCCTCTTCTTTGTTCTCCAGCTTTACTTCTCTATCTTCTTTTAACACTAAGAGCATCTCCCAAAGCGTTGAGAAAGGAACAATTCCTCTGGGTATTTGCACAGTTTTGCAGAAGGACAGCAATGCTAGCAGGCCAGGGAGTGCTACTGGAAACATGGGATGCCACAAGGAAATGTGGTTCCTACAACAGTTCACATATGTTAATGCTTAGCTCCATCAATGTCAGCTTTATTTTCTCCTTCGGATACACAAAGCTGGCACATGGCTTTAACTGATGAGGTAATGTCATTTTTAATTTAGAGAGCCTTAAGCTGTCCATTTTAACTAGTGATACCATCTTTGGAGTCGTCTCTTGAGACTTTATGTAAACATAAGCAATGTGTCCTGGACAGTTTGAAAAGGGATTGTTAAAGATGGCATTGGTCATCATGAAGACTTCCCCCATTTTGATCCCTTTTAAATTGCCAGATACAGTTTATGTTACTGCCATATTTTAGCCATTTCTGAAATTAATATATCCCAGGACTTTTGAACCAAGTTAAACACATAAATAAAATAAAGATTTGAAGTGAAAGGATTATAATGTTTTTGTGTCAGTTCTAGAAGACAAATGGAAGACAAATCAGATTATCTGGCTCCTAGGTGACTTGGTAGATAAGGAGAGAGAAAAGAGCAAGACACTAAGAAATATATAATGACAAACAAATGAAAATCTTCCTATTTTCTTGGAGAACTCTTGTTCATTGAAGATGTTTTTCCACCTTTTAGATCTAGATAAAGAAGCCCTAAGTATATCTCTTCTCTTAGTGCAATCTTTAGAGTAACATGTTATTGTCACTTCATCACTTATCTCCTTAGTGTATTTATTAAACCTGAATTTTTAAAATCACATCACTTTGGTATTTTCAAATGTGTCATGTTTTCTTTTCAAACAAGAAAAGATATAAACAAAGTTACTTGCTAGTTTTAAAAAAGTTTTTTTTTCCCTTTGGAGAAATTACATTCTGCAATTCAAGTGTAGTTTGGAAGATGATCTGTGTTTGAACCACTGTGGATACTGAGAGAGTTCTTTCTAAGAAGTCTGGCATTTGGTAGAACTGGGTTAAATAGTAAAGAATCTGTTTATTATTCTGTGGCCATATGTTTAGAGGACTGCTCACAGAAATCAAAGTATTGTTCACGGAGAGCTCCAGCCAAGGAGACATTTTGAATTCATAAAAGAACTTCACAGTTTCAAAAGAATGCATAGCATTATGTATTGACACC
The DNA here is from genome assembly GCA_004024845.1 of Tonatia bakeri. NCBI lineage: Eukaryota > Metazoa > Chordata > Mammalia > Chiroptera > Phyllostomidae > Tonatia > Tonatia bakeri. The sequence continues at coordinate 82,398 of PVIA01004346.1, forward strand.
CCACCACCATAGACAAAGGAACACAATTTAATAATAGAGAATTGTGCTCATGAGATTTCTCTTTTTCTTGCTAATTGGTTACTTTAACTACATTGTCTCCAAGTATAATGGACACCATTATTCTTAATAGTTCTCTGCTGCCAGATGATGTATACAGACATGATGTAGTCCATTTTAATTATTTCAGTTTGCAAGATTTTTTCCTGTCCCTGCAATACAGTGGTGAATGCACATTTTCCCCTGACGGACTGTGCTGGGCAATGCTGGTTTCTATATTATTGAAATTAAAAGGGAATTTCTTGATAACTTAATGGCTCTCCCATGTTTCTCTGTCAGGTATGACTATGTGGAAGTCATTGATGGAGAAAATGAAAACGGACGTGTATGGGGAAAGTTCTGTGGAAAGATTGCCCCGTCTCCTGTAGTGTCTTCAGGGCCATTTCTTTTCATCAGATTTGTCTCTGACTACGAGACACATGGTGCGGGATTTTCCATACGTTATGAAATTTTCAAGAGAGGTGAGTATCTTAGAGAGAACAAATATGACTAAGTGTTTCTGAACATTGTTTCATGAAAGACAAAGTGTAAAAAACATATATTGTCATTACAAAAATATTAGAAATATATTAAACAAAGGAAAAGTCTCCAATGTATAGAGAACGTATGTTTACAAATTTTTTAAAGTATTTCATATATCAAAATTGCATGATTCTAATGTGTTAATCAATGTTTATTAGGTATATACTCCATAAAACTCTTTTAAGAGCATTTCTTATTTTTCTTCTTCAAACCAAATTTTATTTACTGTTGAAGTTTGATTTTTTTCAATTAAAAAGGCAATGTCTGTTGTTTTAAAGTCAAGTATATCTTGTCCCCTTTATTTTATTCTAAATTCAAAGCCAGTAGTTCCCAGGAAAAGCAAATCAGGCCACTAGCCTTAGAGTGTCCAAAGCTATGGGAGGATTTCTATTAATGAGGTGACTGATGAGTGAAGAACATTTTAGAGGGAACAAAACAGTAATACCTTAAGTGGCATTCCCCTTAGAAATTAAATAGCAGTCACTCCTTCAATATAATTACTTACTAATCTTCTGTTTCAATAATATATATTGAGATGAGATAGAATCTGATAAAAGGGAGGCTCCCGGCCTTGAAGAATTAACGACACATATCAGTTGGACTGATAAACAGTGTATCTTTATCTGTACAACACTGTTTTTCCAACAGCTTGCAGATTCTTTTGATGTGTTAAATCCAGCTATTGCTCTTACTTATTTTACTTAATTATTTAATTATTCTCTTGACATTAATGTGTGGAGGACCCAAAGACGAAGGCCCAAGATATAAATGTATTGTCCTAGAATAGGAAAAAGAGTTTATTTTATTTTTTTGTAGTAGTAGAAAAAATTCAAGTCACACCAATGGCAAATGCCTAAGGTCTTTTGTGTCAGTAGCAAGTGAGAATATTGAAAAGGGATCATTAGGAGTCTCTGGGAACATTGGTACAACTTTGTAAAATTTCAAGGAAATCTGGCATTGTCCCATATAAATATGGATGGATGGAGAGAACTTACTTTAGAAATTTATCTAAGTACATACTTGGAAACTCTGTGGTATAAATAATGGTGTACATATGACATCAGTATTTATAGGTGATTACATATGTACATATTTTCTCATGTTGAAAGCCATTTGATGTGTTCTATAAATCACATTGTACACATATGTATATGTACATACACACACACTTCTACACTTGCTCTGTCTGCACATGACACTATCAAAGAAAAATGGTGTCAACAAGAGGGCTAAGAACAGCCTTTCATTTCAATGTTTCTTGAAGATCTGAAGATGGATGAAAGAGAGAAGCAGCTCCCTCACTTAGTCATTAAGAATTCTTCATCTTCCAAAAAAATTCTGTTCCCTCCACTGTGTTAGTCACAGATGTACCATAATTTGCCTGTCCTCCTCTCCAACACCATCCTTAAGACTTGAAGCCTTATTTTGTTCTTTCTTCTTCTCCTTGTTCTCCCTATATGGCATGTGGCTCCTAGTTGTTTTGAATATTTATCCAAAGGTATCAGAGTCATGCTTTCTTTCCCTGTCTGCTGCCATTAACCAAACAGGCCTGATCTGTGATTCTTCCCACACTCTCATATTCTACACACAGTTTTCAAACCGTCCTCAAGCCACAGTCCTCAAAATGCCTATGGCAGGTCTCCATTGTCCATGATCAAGCCTCAATGTCTGATTGGGTCAAGTACAAGGCTTGCTATCAACTACTCTGGACCTTCTCCAGCATCTACTCTCATAGATTCATAACCTGGCTTTCTGCCTTAGGATAGTGCACTGAATAAAGCCTAGCAGACCTGAATATGAATTTTAATTCTGCCACTATCTATGAATGTTCAGAGCCTCAATTCCTCATCTGAAAAGTAGGTAATAGTATCTAGTACAGGCTTATTGTAAAGATCAGTTGAAATGAAAACATGGAAAACGTGTAGCCACTGCCTGTCACTAAAGGTGTGTTCAATGAGCACTAGCTATTACGGTGATGATGGATAAACCTTGTACCTTCAGTTTTCTCAGGTCTTGCTCTCTTCCGGTTTATGTCCCTTAGTATCTATAGACACCTAGCTCTAAATGAATTGTTCTCAGGAAACTCTTCCTAATTAATCTACTTTTTTTTCCTACACGTGTACCCAACTTGTCCCTTCTATATGAATATGCACACACAAATATGTTTCACTTACCAAAGCTTCTTCTTAATATCTTCAAATTTCTTCCTGCATCCTTTCCTTTCCCAACTAGATTGGTACTACCTGAAAGTGCAAAAAAAAAAAAAATTGTTTTCGCTTACTGCACATACTTATAGATACTCCATAAAAAGTTATTAAATAATACATATATGCATGCATATATGGGTTCATGGACATTCTTTCCCCAGAAGTCATTTAATGGTATTATAGAATTTATGAATCTTTCTTCCTTTTAAAACATAACACATCTTCCAGGATGCAGAAATTTCAAGTTTCTTCAAAACACATGTCATAGATGAACCAATAAATTAATCTTTCACCTGTAACACTGAGGCTTCCTGGCAATTAATTACAAATCTAAGGAACATTTAGGCCATTTCTAAGTCCCTAGGGCTGTAGTTTTACAGGAATACCTTTGTCTGAGGGACAGCAAGGTGAGTCCTCACTCACCTCTTCCCATGCTTCCTAGAGCCATCCTGGGACCCAATTTCTCTCCCTAGGTACCCCAATTTTTCCTTCTACATCTATTTCCAGATGCTGAAACTTTAGGCCATCAGCCTTAAAATTATCCCCATTCACCCAAAGAAATTTCCCTACAAAACCCAAGCCTTTCCACATATCACTCTTCCTGTCTTTCCCTTGGCCTGGGCCATCCAGGCGCAAATGTGGGAAAAAGCTGCAATTGTTTTCTGTGGGTCTCAGTGCAGGGGAGATGCACATTTACTGAGAGCAGTGCGGGTCATTTTGTATGTTATTCAATTAAAAGTCTATATATTTAATAATATTTCCAAAGAGAGTATCTTAGTCATTATCATTACCCATTATTATTGTCATTAACAATGAAATGTGCCATTCACAGCTACATAAACTTCTCTCAGTCTTACAGATAACATCAAAAGTATGGTGTTCGCTGGCTTCAGTGCTGGGTGTGCACATCTCACACCTGCAGCTCCTTTGTTCCTAGGCACACAGGGCTGCTGCCCTCCCTTCCTGTTCCTTGCTTGAATACTCTCTGCAGAATTCCTTAACCCACTCCTTCCATAACCCTTCTGGGGCTGTGCTTGCTCAACTGTGGCAAATTTATATAATCATGAATAAAGAAAATATTAAAACAAGTGTATTTGATACATGTTGGAGAAAGTAGGAAATTATAGAATCTTTTTAGTTTAAAGGGATTTTTTTTCAGATCCCAAAGTCCACTTCCTATTTGCTATGCAGAGATTCTGAGAACCAAAAATGTTAGGAAGCCACATGACACCACACGGCAGGTTTGTGGTAAAGGCAGGACTGGAACTTAGGCCTTCTGGTGCTCAGTCTGGTTAGTTCGCTACCATCACTGCATGGGATTTCCCCCGCTTAGCTTCCAAACATGTCTGTCAGGACAAGGGCACAGCAAAAGCATTGAAATATATTTGATTTGGACTGTAAGCCCTTAATCCCTGTCATTTTTTTCTCTCTTACTCAATCTTAATCTCACCTAAACAGATTTGTCTAAGAAGGAGGAAATATTAGTACCTGTATGAAACCCTACTGTTTGCTTTGCCTTGCAAGGGCTTAGCCAAAGCATTTTTTGCCCCAGTGAGGAGGTTACAGGTCTCCAGGGTTACTGTTCCTACATCTTGGAAATAAAATTCTAAAGAGCTTCTAATTATATATATATATATGAGAGAGAGAGAGTTAGGGACATAAATTGGCATAGTCACTGTCATCTCAGAAGCCACCAATTCACTTAGAAACAATTACAAACTACACGGTATATTTCATAACCTCTTTACCTGAGGCTGACTTGGCGAAATGCTACATATTAATAACTTTTCAACTGAAATCAAATAGATAAGCACTTGAAGCTATCACGGTGAAGTGAGAACTGCATCAAGAAGGGTTTGGGGGAGTATTTTAAACAACTCAGCCCTCTGCAGATCAGGTATTGTGCCCATCTAATCAGTATCACTTTTCCTGTCCCCTATGCTGTGGAGGTCTAACATGTGCACAGGGAGGAAGCAAAAGATCAGTTTTCTTAAAAGGCTGCCAGACATACTGAGGTGGAGACTTAGCCTGCTAACCTTTGCTACTGACACTAGAGATCTGCTGGTAAAATTTAATCTGTGTCAATATCTCTAGTACTTAAGAATTATCTCAACAACCCTCCTTGTTTAGAGTTGAATCCTAGCATGCCATCAGTGGCACAATGGCCCGGGAAAAGAATTGTTGATTTGGACATCCCTAAATTGGATCCTGTGAGTCAAAAGCGTAAAATCATCTTTGATTCAGATAGAGCCTTAAGTGCTCTTTGAAAATAATGACAGTGGTGGTGGTGAAAAGGGGCAGAATATATATGCTCATGTCAATGTAGATGGGCAGTTTTTCAACTGTGGTGAGTACCACCACCCTACTCAGTGCTGGATGCCACAGGTTGGAATTGTAGTCATTTGTATAGTCATAAGACCAGCTTGCAATTATGTTCCAGAATGCTTGACCAATTTAAATTACAAATCACTGTAATTTGTAAAGTCTTGATAACACCAAAGAGTCATTAAAATCACATGTTAAAATGATGTACATTACACTCACTCACACACATACATATATATATATAAACAAATAATTTTAAAGTGGCATATAGCACTATATATGATACTTTGGGGAAGGTTAGGATGTCAACCTTGATATCAGGTGACTTCTAGCAACATGGTCTGTAATCACAGTTTATCATGCCCTCACTAGCAGCCACACTTCACCAGAACACCTGTGTCAACACCACTCGGAATGAGTCACTCACCCTGGGTACATGTACAAATTACCTTTCACATTTAGTTTGTCAAAGAGGCAAAGGTCACATCTGGCAAAGTTACTGAGTCACTGGTGTTGGAATCTGAAACCCAAACTCTCTCCATTGAATTCTCCCCCTTGCCTTTATAAATGTTCCATTTCACCAATAAAGGGTTGTCAGTCTCAAGATTTAAGAATTTAAACTTGAAGGGGCTGTAATTATTTCTCTAGGGCTCTGTTGAGAGATTTCTGTAGCTTACTCATTCATTGTTCCCTCATGGTTTTATATTTGTCATTTCTTTCTCTGCAACAGCAGAAGTTTTTAAATTGCTCTACACAAATGAAAAACTAAGGTGAACACAATAAATCTGAACTTGACTTTTCATACCTAGCACTACTATGAAAAAGCTAAATTGTTAGGACATGATTGCAATGATGGGCTTTTATTAGAAAGCTATTCAGTCTTTGCCCGGATTATTTCTTGGTGAAGTCATTTCAGGGGATTTTCACTTTGCTCCTTTCTCTTTTCTACTCATAGGTCCTGAGTGTTCCCAGAACTACACAAGCCCTAGTGGAGTGATAAAGTCCCCTGGATTCCCTGAAAAATATCCCAACAGCCTTGAATGCACTTATATTATCTTTGCAGCAAAGATGTCAGAGATTATCCTGGAATTTGAAAGCTTTGACCTGGAGCTTGACTCAAATCCTCCAGGGGGCATGTTCTGTCGCTATGACCGGCTAGAAATCTGGGATGGATTCCCTGATGGTAAGTAGGGCAGGAAGAATCCCCAAAATGGAAAGACCTAAGGAAGTGGCACTAGGATTCTTTCACTGGTGTCATGATATATGCATTGTTTTTAAAAAATAGCTCAGAAAGAGGAGGGAAAACAAGACAAAATGGTAATTCTACATAGAGCATCGATGAAATATTTGAGCTCAAACTGCCTTAGTAATTATCCATTCTAACTCCTTCATTTTATAAAGAAACTGAGGCCATTAACGATTATGCAAGACCTTATAGCTTTGTTTGTGATAGAAATGGAACCAACACATAGTTTTCCTGACTAAAATATTTTGTTCATTTCATTAACCTGCTTACTGGTCATTAATTTGTAGACCGTCAAAGGAGGAGATCTTAAGAGATCAATTAAATCAAACCACTCATTTTACAAATGTAGAGCCTAAGATTAGAGTAGGTTAAGTACCTGAAAAAATGTTAAAGGTGAAGCAAGCATCCATTATGCTACCAAAAACTTTAGAAGAGAAATGAGAATGTTTGGACATTTCTAATTTAGACAGATTCCTTGCCTGCTCTCTAGTGAATTTTTTATCTTTAGTAAATTGAATCACTTCAATACATTTTTTATATTTATTGTCCCTATCATCTAAATTCATTATACATTTAAAAATATTTATTGAGCACCTATCATGTCCCAGGCACTATTCTAGCCACTGGGCAACAAAACAATCAAAGATGGCTGTGTTTGTGGAGCTTAGAATCTGTGGGAGAATGAGACAATAAACAAGGCACATTACAAGTAAATGAATTATGTGCATGGAATGTTAGAAGGTGAGAAGTTCTATAAACAAAAACAAGTAAAAGAAAGAAAAAGCAGAGCAGTGTAAAGGTATGAAAAGTGCTGGTGTTAGGGGAGAGGATGTGTGAGTTAATTTGTAACTAGGGTGGTCAGGCTAGGCCATCTAAAGAAAGTGACATTTGAGCTAAGATTTGAAGGAGGTGGAGCACATAGCAATGTGGACAACTAAAGGAAAGTTTTCATTTCAATCCTTGTGAATTAGAAGGTGAATGGCAAAAATACACACCCAAATTCTGAACAGAGGGAGATAATATCAAATAATTTGCTGCAGCTGCATTGCTAGTTCTTGTGTTTAGTCTGGTTTAATATTAAGATTTCCCTAGAGAACACACACACACAAATCAGAAAGGGCAGCTTGGAAGTTCTTACAAATCATGCAGTTAGACATGTATAACTGTCTGTAAAATATTATTATTGAATATCATTATCAAGTTGGAGGAAACAGTATTTAAATAAATTGTAGGTGGACAGCAAGAAGAATGTGAAAGAGACTTCCTTTGTCTTTGATATGACATTAAAATTATCAGTGTAATTGAATTTAGATATGTTCCTAAACAGTCAAGTAGAAAAACTGGGTTCAGAGAAAGCTTATATTGTCATTGGAATGCATGGTTAACACTAGTTTAGCTGCTTCTTTGCTCTTTTACCATATAAATAGGGTGGTGATGATCTTATTGAAACTCCTTCATTAAGTAATGAGATTTGCCCAACCAGAGTACTGATTAGTTTCCAAGTAGTCAATTCGATAATTAGGAAAACAATATTATAATATTCTATAATAATAGCTGGAACATTAATAAAGAGGTTATTTGTTCACAACCCAAATTTTCAGCCTCCCTTTCAAGAACTTACATTTAAAGTGGACATCTGAAAAGAAGGTCCAATCAACCCACTTATTTAGAGTACTTCCAGAAAGAAGCACATTGTTGTTAGTGCTAAGGGTTTTTCATAGCAGTGATTTTCTGGTTTGGAAAATCACTGAGTTGAAGAGAGGAACAATTAACAATTGAGTCATCAGCCTTGCACTTCACCCATGTTTTAAACTATGGTGCTTTTAATTTATTCCCAGAAAATTGTGTTTCTGTATGTTAATATTTACCTGGCCTTATCCAGCCTTTGCCAGCATAGCAGCTCTCTTTTCTAGGCAAAACAAGAGCCTGCATGCTCCTGGGTTTCTGTCAGTGTGGCAGTAGAAACATCTTTGTCATCGTAGTTCAACACATACAGTTCCTCTGCCAGCAAAATTGCTTTTAGTCTTTGATATTCTTTCCAAAAACAATAACCAGAAAGTGCTGAAGGCTTTTAACCATCAAGTGATTTTATGTTGCATTTATTATAAACATTGAAGTAGATGGCTAAGTAATTGAAAGCTACCCATTGATTGACTTTGAAGAAAATCAGTTTACTCCCAAACTAGAAATCCGAGGCATGCACGTTGTGAACCACACATCTCCATCTATCACGCTCTTTGAAGCTCTGTGGATTTACAAGTAGCCTCCCTGCAGTAATTGGGGGAGTTTACATATGCTTTGCGAACCATGAGCTAAACACGCTGCCCAGTCCATGCCTGAAATGCCTGTGCCATGTCATGGTGCCAAGCATGAATGCATAACTTACAGCACATGTGTGCGCTCGAAGTCAGCCCCTTCTTGCTGGGGGCAGAAGACGAAACTGCCATTATTGCCTACGTTGCAAGCATTAGAGATGATTTGAGAAATAAGTTTCACAAGAGCTAGATTAAATTCTGTTTTTCAAATTTTACTCTTATACTAAAATTAATCTTCTAAACTATAAATATAAAATATAAGTGATATAAATATAAACCTTCCAAAATATAAATGATATAAATATGCAAATGTTTTTCTGGGGAAATGTTGCAAAGCCCAGATATTCTCCATTGAAAGTCTCATTATTGTAAGATTAGTGTACAAGGTCTATCTTGTACCTTTCTAAAATGATTCCCTCATTTATTTACTTATTCAAAGCACCTCATTTTAAAAGTGCCTCCTTATAGTAGATCATTGCCCTTTTTCACATAAAAAGGTAGCAGAAAGCCAAATTTCCTGATTCTGAGGTAGGATTGCAATTATTGGAGAGATTAATGGGAAAACACAAAGAACGAGGTACTGCCATTCCCAGTTGCAGGTCTGTCTTTTAAACCAAACAAGTACTATCTTGACTTCACACTTGAGAAGATATGATGACTGTAGGTCTACTCTCTCTCAAGCAATAGCAATATGTTAGAACATATTGCCTGCTTGAATTCTTTAATAATTCAATTTTTGAATGATACTTCTGTTTTTGTGACAGTTTTCCTCTCTTTGGCCTTGGGTCCAAAAGAATAGAAGTAGGAAATGCGTTTGCTGTGTTCCTGGAAATACACAAATGTGCACACACCCACTCTCCCTCAGATCAATATTGCATTAGCTTGCTAGACTGAGGTCTCGCTGTTGTTCAGGAAAATTCAATACATCTTTGTACGATAGTCGAAAAAGCCTTTCACTGTCATATCTTGAGGGCTCCTGGGGAGAGTTGCATGCTGCTGTCTGGGGGCAATGTTCTAAAGGACAGAGGCAGATTTACACAGCGTGTCTTACACATTATAAATCAGTGAGTCATGGAGACTCTAAATTATGAGTCTGCACTGGACAAGTTCTCTTCTGTTTGCTCTTTCAAAGAGGATCCCCTTCCCCCACGCTCCCCAGAGAAATTGGGTGACAGTGGAGGAAGGGGATCAGTAGCCAGAGCCTAGGGGGTGGCTGTAGCTTCCCTTGAGCCCTGTATTCTTGGCAAGATCGGGGCCCTTGTTATCTGAGAACAACCCCAAGGATTAGGGCTGAAAAGTTTGCCTACAAACTAATGAAAAAGAAAGCTATGAAACCACAATAATGGCATGTAAATGAGAGAGTGTGAATAAGACTATAAGCCTTCCATTTGGATTGAAGGCCAGAAGTGGGATTCTTTGTGAGGAAAGTAAAGCCCTGAGTTTATGGCTCTACCTAGATATTTTCATGTATATGTTATGGGAAACTTTACACTCCATAATGAAGAAAAACAATGTTGGATCATGGTAGGGCCACATTCAGAATGAGGAAAATCTGACAAAGTACTAGCATTTGTAGAAGAATCTGAGGCCAGGATTAAAAGAAACAAAAGACAGCAAGTTTCATCTTCTGAGATGCTCTCTTCTGCCAACTGGGAAGCCTAAAGTAACAAAATGTTCTTCCCATAATGCAAAGCCACTGTCCAAGACTATGTGATGCCCTGTAGATAATTTGTATCAGTTCCTTTAAATGGGTCAGCCTCCTTGCTTTCTTCATATTAAAGCAACCTACACATACACAATGTTTGGTTGCTGAAGAGTGAGGGGTTACAGCAGACAAAAAACTCAGAGAATTCTATCAAATCAGTTACTTGAATGTATGAAAAATGTCAGATACTCAAAATAACCATTTTTCACTAACTCAACAATGTAAACCATTTTGGGTTAGGCTTTATTTTTGTTTTTGTTTTCTTTTTCTCAAGAGGGTTGGCCAAGAGCTGAAAAGCTGTTAGTCAAGAATCTGAGCACTGGAAAAAGCAGGGTACTCAGATTAGTTAACAGCCTAGCAGTCACTTCTTGTGAGGTTCACATTTTAATCACACTTGGAGCTTCTTCTAGCTCTCATCCATAGCCTTCTGTGTCCAAGCTGCACACACAGGCTTTGGAATACCACCTCCCTATTGAAGGCCCATTCTGCCAGGGATGGGTTCACCTACTGTGCTTCTTGGAACAAAGCAAAGACTTTTAGTTGAAATGCAGAGAACTATAGGTTTCTTGAAGGGGGAAATGGTCCACACCATATTGTCTTTCTAAGCCCAAACCATCTAGTATGTTTTTACCATATGAGCAATGAAAAAACTAGAGAAAATGAAACTTGTTTTTTTGTATTGCTGTGAATCTGGACAGGGAAATAGAAAGATTCTCCAAGCCCAGAGGGCTTCTGTACCATCCATAAGGCAACTTAGAATTACTAATTGACAAGATTTGTATGAAAACACTTCAACAAGCAGATGGCCAGTTTAAGCAAAATGACAATTTAACTTTATCTTAAATCAGCTGGCATTCCCAAACCTTCACTCCCTCAGGTACCACTTTTCTCCCGGCATACACTGTCAACAGCTGCTCAGGCCCTCTCTGGGCAACTGGACACCTCTTGTAGGTTTGGGGGAGAAAAAACTGGGACATAAGTCAGAAAGATGTATTTTCCTTTTATTTTGATTACAACTTGCTATTGGTTTCTATAGTTTTTAATTATTACAGTTGTAAATTAGTGTTCTGATCAAACCCTGTGTTGGACATAATCTTTTATCTAAGTCAGTAATGTTTGTCATAATAAACCTCCAGGACTAAACTATGGAAGAGGATGGAGATCGGGGTTATGCAGGGCTGGATCAGACCCTTGGCACTGCCCTGGTTCCAGACATGGTCCTAGGACATAGACCTTTCCTTCTAAGGCAGGGGAGTGAGGACAGGCAACTCCAAGAGACCTTGCTGACCATAGCATGGGACTGGGTGTGCAGTCTGGTTCTGGAGATGAATGTCAAGGTGCCACTTAGAAGCTCAAATCTCATTCTCTGAAACTGAAGCAAGCATTTCGATTGTGTTCCTGAAAACAATCCTGCTCCCTAGGGAATGTGGTTATATCTGTCACTGCCTTTCTGAGACACTTGGAAACCCTCTTTGCAAACATAATCCAACACGTTCACTGCAAAGCAATTAACCAAGGAAGGCACTTTGGGTAGGAAAATATTTTTGGGTTCTGCTGGGACCCATGTTTGCATATGGTGATCCTTGCAGATCCTTTTCTGCTGTGGAAGAAAAGATATTTTAATGTTCTCTCCATTTCTCCCTTCCCAGTTGGCCCTCACATTGGGCGTTACTGTGGGCAGAAAACACCAGGTCGAATTCGTTCCTCATCGGGCATTCTGTCGATGGTTTTTTATACTGACAGTGCTATAGCAAAAGAAGGCTTCTCAGCAAACTACAGCATCCTGCACAGCAGCCTCTCAGAAGGTCAGTGCTCATTCATCTTGCAAAGCCTGTGGTAAATACACCTTGTTATTCCTCCTCACACACCTGGGGCAGCATGAAATGTTAAAGAGATGTTTTGTGAATTGGAGTGCCAGCTGTTTGTTTTTCTCTTTTAAATGGGATTTACGAATATCAAAAGGAAGAACTATCTGGTGTGCTTTCTTAGTAAAACTGTAGATGAGATGACTGCTTGTTAGCCTCTGAAATTATGGGAGGAAGTGGAAAATGGAAAAACAGTGCCTTGAAACACTGAAGTATGATAGGCCACCTACCTGGTATCCTCCATTATGAGATTCATAAAAGGACAGGCATTGATCATGGATGGTGGGAACGAATCTGTGGCAGTTCATTGACAGGGCAGCCCTGTAGAATGGATGTTGCATGGTGGTTTGGCCTGTGGAGACCCTGGTGGAAGCTTTTGCATCTTTCTTTCTTATGTGAATGAAAGTGGGTATTCATGTAAAAGAAGTATGTTTTCATTTATGTTACAACTTTGCACAAAAGAAAAAAAGGGAATGTAGGTCTGTATTGTATTTAAATACTCTACTGACTCAGCCCTTCTTCAAAGTCTATGTGATCTTTACCTCTTTGAAGGGCCCAAGAAAAAAAGCTAAAGAACAATGAATAAGTTGTGTTTCATTAGTTCTAGCCATCAGGTTGTAAAGTAGGATGGGGAGAAGATGGGCTATTTGGAGATCTGTCCTGTAGATATGCTCATTCTTTTCTATCAGATCTTACTGGAAAACAAAAGGCCAATTAAATTTCAAAAACTTATTTATACTTAATTTATTTCATTAATTCTTGTATTTCTGTGCCTATAAATATTTTTATATTAGAAATAACAAACCTAACCTTAAAAATATGAAACCAGTAAATTAAAACCTTCTATGCCATAAAACCTTAACTATTGCAATAGAAAAATTTTGATTAACTAAGATTTTCTGGATGGTTGAGAATCTTTTATTTCATCTCTAAAGCTTTTTTCACTTTAGTATTTTAGATTTGCATTATCCTAGAATTGATGATTTACTTCCCAATATCATATGTCTTATCAATTTCATATTTTACCATTTCACTGAATGGATGACACCTATTGAAATACATGATCATCATTAGCATTATTATTTTTATGCTCCAAAACTGTTGTGTTCTGTGTACTCATGTGATACTGCAGTTTACCTCTGATAGATACTTTTGTGTTTTAATAAAATAAACTAATGATGTTAATAATCATGACCAGGCCAGGGGCAGGCAGCATGAGAACTAAAGGGCTCAGGAAGAGGTGGTCCTTGTATCCACCCAGTAAGTGTTATAAGTGGAAATAGAGACTTTTCACTTTTATTAGATATTGAAGGAAATAATTCAATAGTAAAATTTTACTGAAACACAATTTTTGGTGTGTGCCCATGTGACACCTACATACATTCAACTTTGAAAATAAATCAGAATTTTCATCATTTACTAATACATTTCTAATAGTATTTCTGTCAACCTAGGTCCAGTTGGGAAAATATTTAATTGCTATGATATCTTCATAGCCTTGCATTAAAATAATTATTGTCATGAACCAAAGTGTCTATTGATAGACTAATGAATAAAGAATAGGTGGTACATATATATGAGGTCTGCCCAGAAAAAGTCCAGCCATTGTTAATGAGAATAGTTTGAGCAACATCTGTGTAACCTGGCAGCGAAGGAGAAAGGATTGGAATGTGCACGCATGAACAATGACAACCTCACTGTACTAGTCAGTGAGGACAGTGGATACCATTGAGTGAGCACATGTACTGTGTTGCCTTCGCATTCAAAACAACTGAGCGAGAAGAGCAACGTATCTGCATCAGCTTTGCATTAAGCTTGAATATTCCTCCATGGAAACTATTCAGACGATTCAAAAGGCCACAGCTGTGGGCAACTGGTGATTGTCAGCTTCATCATGACGATGCACCCACTCATGCATCACATCTCCTGTAGAGGTTTTGGCAAAACATCAAATCACCCACGTGACTCAGTCCCCCTACAACCCCAATTTGGCACCCTATAACTTCTGGCTTTTCCCCAAACTAAAATCACCTTTCAAAGGGAAGAGATTCGAGATGGTTGATGCGATTCAGGAAAATACAACAGGGGAGATGATGGCAACTTGGAGAATTGTGTGAGGTCCCAAGGTACCTAGTTTGTTTAAAGATTTTATTTATTTATTTTTAGAGAGGGGAAAGGAGGGAGAAAGAGAGGGAGAGAAATATCAGTGTGTGGTTGCCTCTCATGTGGCCCCCACTGGGGACCTGTCCCGCAACCCAGGCATGTGCCCTGATTGGGAATCAAATCAGTGACCCTTTGGTTTTTAGTCCACACTCAATCCACTGAGCTATGCCAGCCAGGGCCCAAGGTGCCAACTTTGAAGAGGACTGAGGCATTGTTATCATATGTGCAATGTTTCGTGTATCTTCTTCAATAAATGTCTCTATTTTTCATATTGCGTGGTTGGATACCTTCTGGACGGACTTCATACAATGGAATATTATTCAGTCATAAAAAAGAATGAAATCTTGCCATTCGAGACAGCATGGGTAGATCTAGAGGATATTATACTGTAAGTGAAATAGAGAAAGACAAACCATCTGATTTCACTTATATGTGGACTCTATAAAACAAAATAAAGTAACAAACAAAACAGAAATAAAAATTATTGCCATGAAAATACATGTATTAGTGCTATGTTTTAATAAGTCCCTTGCTGTCAACTTTTGTATAACTTTGTGTGAATAGAATATGAACTTTTTAGTCTGCCAGGTTAAAAAAAGAAATAGGTGCCCTGTGCTTTAATGACTTTGGGCCATTTTTTCCCCCCTTCAGATTTCAAATGTATGGAAGCTCTGGGCATGGAATCAGGAGAGATTCATTCTGACCACATCACAGCTTCTTCCCAGTATAGCACCAACTGGTCCTCAGAACGCTCCCGCCTGAACTACCCGGAGAATGGGTGGACCCCTGGAGAAGATTCCTTCCGAGAGTGGATACAGGTATGTCGCATGAGACTAGACACATTCAGGGTGGGAGATGATTTGGGTCATCTAAAAAAGCTGTTAAAAAAACCAATGCCTGCCAAATGCCTTCAGATGAGGAAAGAAGACCAATGGGCAATGAGTGACTCTGTGGCATCATCGTCACAATAGCACACCATTAAAGCAAAGGAGGCCCAGGCGATACGCCTGAAAATCCACATGTCTTCTCAGATACTTACATATGGCTCTTTACAGAATTTGAGCACAGATGTCTTACTTAGGTAATACTGAAAGATCCAATTTTTCCCCAAAATTGCACATTTTTTATTAATATGCTTTCTACTTCAACAGATGTTTATTTCCTTGATGAAATATAGTAAATCTATTTATAGACTTGCATGAAATAATTTTTTCAAGCATAGAGTTTTTTATTTGTTTATTCTTGTAGAAGAAGGGAAGAAATGGATTGAGGTTTACTTTTCCACACAGATCAGGATAGCGCATGCCCAGGAAGCAGTTTATTTGAGGCCACTGGTCTCTGTGGATTATGTTTACACGTACATGTATGAAATGCACATATAAATGTTTTCTTATTAGTGAAATTGTTTTTGCTTTCCTCGCTTTGCTCTGGCATTCCCTTGTCTGCTATGACCTTTATATTCCCCACGGACTCGCCTCCCCCCACCAATACTCCCATGTTCCACTCTTCTCTGGAGTTAATCCCAACACCACTCCCAGTCCTCAACTTGCCCAGCCTTGATGTCTGGATACTCCCACCCAAGGCCTGATACATGCATTCTTGACTTTTTCACACACTATCAAATGAAACACACATATCAGCTGACTAGGCTAAACTGTGGGCAAATTATACAAAGTTATTTGCTGAAGGATCCAGGCTTCCTTCTGAGAAGAGTAAGCAGAGCCTGCCTGTCTTACATTCATTGCTAAATATATATAAATGACTAATTCCCAGAGAGAGTTCTAGGCAAGAAAAAACCAAGATGATTAATCCCCTACTTTCCACATTTATTGCTGCTTCAGTCTTCTGATAACAAAATACCAAATTTTGTTTTACTTTGGAAAGGTCAATATTAGTTTAACATACACTTAAAGTGAAATGGCCTATTACAGGAAACTGAACTCATGCTAACCTCTAAATGATAATGCTGAGAAATGTCTAGAGGGTGAGAAAAGATGAGATTTTTACCTTGGAACTGCTGAATCCACTCTAGATTATGTCAGAAATGAAATGAATTTGCCTATGTCAAAATATTTCTTAGTAACTTGTTTTTCTGCATCCCAAACCAACAAGCAGTTCTGTGTGATTGACAGATGTGCCTCTAGAGGAAAGCTTATGTTTTGCAATACTAAGCATGTTTGTATGGTAATGTAGTCCTATTCTCAGTTATATGGAAAGCTCTCAATAATTTAGGAGCAGTGGTCTTGCAAGGTCTGAAATTGCACCTGCAGCAATTCTTCTATGTGGGGCCAGTCTGTAGAAACATGGAGACAAATGGGGCTCTCACAAAGCATTTTTCAACAAGACAGGATTTACATCATTCTCAGGAGTTAGACACAATTTAAGATTGCTCCAGAAGAAAAAAATCTCAATTGTTCCGTCTCTTCCATGAAAACATGGTCAGGAGAAGTGAAGTAACCAAACAAAGAGATTTATTTCTTGCTCATGCTACATTCCACCTCTAGTCAGCCAAGGGCTGCTCTATATTTCCTCGCAGCAGGACCCACACAAGGGAGCGGCTGTCATCTGAAACGCTGCCTGTCACCAAGACAGAGGAAGAAAGAGTATAGCAGAACACTTTGGCGCTTGAGTTCCTTCAGAAAGAGCACTTCCACCCACATTTTATTGCCAAAACACATCCCACAGCCACATTACACATCCAAGAGCAGCGATTTGACATGTACTAGAGGGAAGAGATGTAGACACAGTTAACAATTGTGCCATTCATAGAATAGTTACCATTTATTGAGTACTTACTATGTGGCCAGACCTTGATGAATACTTGGCATACTTTTATTTAATCCAGCAATCTGCAAAGAAGATACAATCATCTTCATTTTAAAAATGAGAACACTGAGGTTCGGAGAAATTAGTAACTGCCTTAGGTCACAATTAATGACCGGGCTTGGAAGCAGGGTCTGTGGGACTCCAGCACCAGCTTCTTTACTAGTTAGTATGCTGCATCTTTATCATTCATTACTGTCCCTGTGCATTCAAGTGGATCTGGTGAAGCATCACTCCCTTCCGCTATACTTTCCTACCACTGAGAAGGCACATGCCAACATGACTTGGGTGCTTACTCCCTCTAAGCCTGGGATGCAGGGGCCTTGCTCCTTCATCACCCAAGAAGGTGAATGTCAGAGAAGCTTGGCATCTGTTCACCTTGATGTAAAATGAGCTTTTCCCCCTTCAGGAGTTCAGGGGGCTCATTTACATGCTTGTTGTTTCTGTGTACAAATTGGAAGCATCTAACATCCACCCAATACATAATTATGAATAATTTCATGTGTTTCTAGCTTTTCAGAAACTACATGGAAGTGGTTAGTTCCTTGTGTTTTATTGGATGGATGCTTTGCAGATTACCCAAGTACAGCATAATTGGACAGCAGGCATGAGGCACACACCCTGTCACAGGAGTGGTGGCTCATGGACATTTCTGTGTCTGTGCACATCAGTGTGCGGATGGCATCTGTTTTCTTTTTGAACTCTTTCTCATTTTGCATCAAATATGTCCCACAAACATGTTGCTGTAGCAACAAGGACAAACACTTGCATGTGTTAAATTAATAAGGCAATATTGGAAACTGACTTTTCTCTAAGACAGGAACAGTCTTCAGTTTCCATTGTTTTCTCTAGGAAATTACTGAGTGACACAAAAGAAACAATACACCATTAACCGTCGATATGAATGTTCACAGTGGTGCTTCCTGTGAGGTCTGTTGTCTGCCAGAAAGCTTAAAAACAAGAAGCAAGGTTTAGTGAGAAGGAGCACAAAGGGAAGTCTTGACTCATAGGTCTGCACATGGTCATATCCTGCTCCAAAGGCCCCTTCATATCCTGAGTGGCTGAAACCTCTTAATCGTCAATGGCAGATTTAATCACACCATGAAATTTGCCCATTTTTTCAAAATATTCATTCTGTTCTGTGTCCTAGAACTGCTTATCTTATTATTAATTTAATCTTCTCTTGTTTTTGTTTTTGGTTGAACACTCAAGTATTCAAAGAGGATACTCAGGCTATCAGTGGTGCTATTAAAAAACCTTAATTTTCAAACACATCATTAGAACCCAAGCCATTAAGTTTCTTGAAACTGAATTTCTTTTCCTACAGAATTAAGGTAATGTTACCTTCTGCATTTCAACTCTGGCCATTTGTAATGCTATGAATCTTGAAGAAACACAGTCTCAGTTGTTGTTTTTATCTCTGCAAATAAGTGCATAGCAAACCTGTGCATTTAGGAGACATGTTCTCAGAGATCCTAAATATAGCTATGCACACACAAAGCAGAATTTAATTCATTAATTATTTCAGTATTTTATTAATGATAGTGTTCTCCACACTACAAATAGATTTATCCTTCCAGCTTTAATTAAAGCTCTTGGGGGCACTTTCCTCAAAACAACTGTGACTTTTCCCTGATCAAAATGCCAGGAGACAAAAAGAAAAAAGGCAAGAGATATCATGGCTGGATGGCATATGAGTTTTGCTAATCCAAAGAAATAAAAATGGTACCAGGCACTAATCGATTACCACACCCTCCAATGACTTTTGATATAGAATTACTTGACAAGCCAATTCAAGCTGCACTCTACTCTTCTACAAATTTGAGGGCATTGTATTTTGTGGGAAAAAATTGGTATTAGATGATTTATGCCTTCACTTATTCCAGGAGACCAGGAAGCAGTTGGCTACTAAACCACATTGGTTTGGTAAATCAGCCTCATTACACATTTATTACACAGAAGGAGAAGCCCTCTGAGATGAGTCTGTAGCTGTTAGAATACAGAAGTCCGTGACCCAAGAGTGCCTTTGCTCTCCACTACATGTTTGAGTGCACATGTTTACTCTGAGGTATGAGGAAAAGAAAAGTTCCAGAAGACAGGAGTTAGTGCTAACCACGTCAGGAAGCTTGTTCCCCATTTGCCTCCTATGTATTTCTCTTGCATAATATTTCCATGTTTTCCAGTGGAAGGACCTTTGAAAGCAGACACCAGTAACAAAAGTCCTTAGTATTATAAGGAGGTGGGCTGATATGAATCAAAACACACCCACCACAACACATACACACACACTCAATTCTGGGCACTCAGTAGAGTGTCAAAGAGAGTAGGTGCTCTCATTAAAGTTCAACATGTAGAACTGGTCAAATCCGAGGCATTTAGGTTGCTTGGTGGATTTTCAAATTAAGTGTAAGACATGTTTGGGTTGTTTTTTTTTTAGATATTTTATTGTTTATGCTATTACAGTTGATCCACTCTTCCCCCTTTTGTCCCCCCTCCATCCAGCCCACTCTCCAATTCCATAATCAGTCCCATCACTGTTATCCATGACCTTGGGTCCTTCATATATGTTCTTTGACTAATCCCTTTACCTCCTTTTAATCAGTCCCCACCTCCCCACTCCTCTCTTACAGCTAGCTGTCAGTCTGTTCTGTGTTTCTGTGCCCCTGGTTCTATTTTGCCCATTAGTTTATTTTGTTCATTAGATTCCTCTTATGGAAGTGAGCTCATATGGTATTTGTCTTTCACTGACTGGCTTATTTCATTTAGCATAATAGTCTCCAGTTCCATTCATGCTGTCACAATAGGTAAGAAAACATGTTCTAATAACAAAACCTAGGGGGTTATTTATAGCATTTTTCCTTTTTAAATGCATTTTTGCACACACATCCCATTTTAGTCTTAGAGTATAAATTAAGTAGACCACAGATTTTTATTTGCATCTTCATGAGGCCCAGAGAGGTTAAACAACTCATAGAATCCTGACTTGGTGAAGAGATGTCCATGGTGGGAAAAATCAGTCTTACACAACTGAAGTGGGCTTCCTTCCACAAACTAGGGAGGGAAATAGGAGGCACTGAGACATCTGACAGCAGACAGCAGCTGGGAATCACCACTGTGGTCAGTCTGACAAGGCCCAGGGTGCAGCTGGCGTTTGCATAGCTCTTCGGGCCAATCATGTGAAGTAAGCTGTGCAGATACTCTCATGCCAACTATACAGTCAAAAGTGACAAAGCCACGTGAAGTTTTCAGGCCTCACGGGTCACAGAAGAGACTGTTATTCACACAGCAAGGTTCCTAACCCCTAGGCCAGGGCCTCTTCGTTAGTGCAGGAGGTCCTCTGAAGTTGACTACTCACAGGTTTCCC
Organism: Tonatia bakeri; assembly: GCA_004024845.1. Taxonomy (NCBI): domain Eukaryota; kingdom Metazoa; phylum Chordata; class Mammalia; order Chiroptera; family Phyllostomidae; genus Tonatia; species Tonatia bakeri. The sequence goes on from PVIA01004346.1 coordinate 102,990, forward strand.
CACATCAATCCAGGGCTGTGAGTTGCTGCCACCAGCAACTTCTAAAGTGGCTCTGTCATGATTCCAAAATTAAATGATCAGTTATGACTTTCTGAGATCAGAGACAAAAGATAATTTGAAGGCATTGGTTTGATTTCAGGAGCTAAGAAAGGTCTTACTCAATGTCCTTTAGGTGTCAAATGGAATTAAACATCATGAATTCTTGGAAGAATTCCCTCTGACACAGTATTATTACATGTTTTTAGCAAATTTTAGGTCAGAGAACTGAGTGATGCTTATTTAAATAGAAGAATTTATTTCAGACACTTGTTTTTATCCTTAAAGTGAATTATCTCCTAAAATTGAAGGTAGAAACTGAAATAATTTACCTTAAAGCTTTAGAATGTCATTTATTTTAATAAGATTCATATATAATTTTTTCTTCTGAACTTTCTGGACAAGTCTTTCATCTCTCATATTAATGTGTTGAGTATAGAGTGCATATCTCCTATGAAGTAGTTTTTGAATTTTCATATAATTGTAAGTTTCCATCAGGTTTATAATCTGTAATGCTGTATTTAAAATTGGTTTCACCTGCTAAATTGACTAATCCAGAACATATATTGAGCTGGGTTATCCTGATTGTAAACTCTCTGTGCTTATAAACCAGACACTGTACTGTATGCATTATCTCACTCAGAGCATTAGTAAATTGCTGAAATTGCAATAAAATTATACTTTATGTATGTGTAACTAGAGAACTGACAGAAATAGTTCACTGGGTTACTCAAATTTGGAATGATATGTGTAAAATATAATGTTGAGAGGGTATGGGAGAGGGTTGGAAGGCTGGGTGAAAAAGATGAATGTATTAACTGGAAAAAAAGAACCTCATAGAGAAGAGAATGGTGATTGCTAAAGGGAAAGGGGTTTGGTGGGTAGGAGAGGGTAAAGGGGGAAAAATAGTGACAGAAGACTTGACTTGGGGTGGTAAATCGACAACACATTATACAGATGATGTGTTATGGAATTGTACACTTGAGAACTATGTAATTATTTGGAGAGAGGAAGATGGCAGCATGGTAGGAGGGAGCAGATTCCACTTCTCCCTATGCACAGGAGAGAAACTAACCAATCTACGGAGGAACAAAGCAAGGGGCCAACAATATCACAACATTTATGAGAATAGGACATCAAAAATTATAGCAGACATTGAAAAACCAGACGGTAAGGAGACTGCTTCAGGATAATAAGGGCCCAGGGATCAGCGCAGGGACCAGGGAAGTTGCAGCCCCCAGGCCCAGGGCTCCTGGGTCTGCACCAGGGCACTCAGGAGAGAGTGGAGTCAACCACTCCCTCCCAGGCCAAACAAGGATTGAGCAGCACCAGGGGAGGCCTCATTGCTTGAAGGCATAGAGAGGAGAGTGAGGACTGAAAGACAATCACACAGGGGCTGCGAGCACCCACGCTTAGCCCTGGGAAGAGTGTGCGCCCCAGCCTGTCCGACCAAGGGCAGCCTGGCCATGCGCCCGCACCCCCAACCTGGAGATAGTATGGCTTTGTGGAAGACCCAGACCCCACAGCCCTGAACATGGAAAAGGCATGGGTGCTCACAGGATCCTGGAGCACCCATGCCTGAGGAGGTGAACTCAGGGGAAGTGTGTGCCCCTTCAGGATCCCTGGAGCTTACACTGTGAAGTGCGCGCCCCCACCGGATTCCTGGAGCTTATACCGTGAACCCGGAAAAAACGTAGGCGCTCTGCGGGATCGAGCCCATGGCAGTGAGCTCTGGAGAGTGTGCTTGGGAGCACCCAGACCCACACCCAGGGCCCTGTGGAGAGGCACCGGACTGGCTCTGGGGAGAGCTCATGGCTAGGCCTAGATTCTGACGGAGTTCTGACTGGGAAGGGTGAAAAGCATTCCAATGGCGCCTCAGCCTGCTGAAGTCAGCAAGACCAGAAAAACTGGTTTGGCCAGTTAGAAACCAACAAGAGGTTTTCGTTGTTGTTGTTGTTATTGTTTGATTTTATCTTTTTTAAAGTAACTTTTTATTTTTTAATTCTTATTATTTTTATCTCTCTCACTTCCTTATGCTACTCTTCCTTTCATCCTAGTGTTATTCCTTCCTTTCCAAATTTATCTCTTCTTCATTCCATCTTCTGCTTTTTTTCCTTTTTCTTTGAACCTGCAAGTTACTGCAAATTTGTATTATCTTTTTTTCATTATTCTTACATTTTTTATTTTAATAGTATTTTGGTATTCCTCTTTTTTCTGTACAGTCTTCTTTGCTTGGCTGGTTATACTGTATCATTTGATAAGTTTCCCCTGTTATCTCATTCATGGAGTATTATTACTTTACCGTCCTTCATTTGTGTTCCATTAGTACACTACTCAAGGTTCTATACTCCCTATTCTTGTTATCTAGATCTCATAGATTCTGTCATATGATTGTCACTCTAATATGGAATACAATTTACACAACACCCCTCCCAGATCTCAGCCCACTTCACAGTTTCCTGAATTCTATTATTATAGCGGTTAACTCTATTCTCTTACACACAACACCTACTTACTATCCTTCACTCTCACCCTACCTCAGAATCTGACCTCCCACAACCTCACTGCTTTCTAGATCCAACTCACAATCCTTTCCTCCCCAATAAGAGTCTTATCTTCTTTCCATCCTTTCTAAAATGTGGCTAGTGGGGTGGAAGACTGCTACACTATACATAGCCAAAGGATCTCCCATATCTTCTCTACTGGCTGCTACTGTAAATACCATAGAATACTGGCTTGCTGTATTAACCCATTTTGCCTTACTCCTCTAACTGATCACAAAAAAAGAGTAGGGGGAAGCTGTGAGCACCAGGATACCCGAAGGAGACTGCATCATTGAACCTCACAGGTATTCTATGACAGAAGTTTACACCATAACCCAGGGAACCAGAGCAGATCAATTTAAGAAACAGAGGCCAACAAGAAGAGTCTTACAAACAATGAGAAGAAAAAGAAACAATCCTCAGATGAAGGGAAAGGAGGAAGCCTCAGCAAGAATGCTAAATGAAACAGAGGCAACTCAATTATCAGATATTGAGTTCAAAGAAATGATTATCAGGAAGCTCAATGAGCTCACAATGAGCTACCAGAAAGTACAGGGAAGCTACAATGAACTCACTGCAAACTATATCATTATGAAAAAGGAAATAGAAACTATCAACAAGGGCCAACAGGAAACGAAGAATACAATTTCAGAACTGAAGAACACGGTAGAAGGAATGAATAACAGGATCCATGAAGCAGAAGCAGGGCTCCTGATGCAGACCCAGGGCTCCTGATGCAGACCCAGGGCTCCTGATGCAGACCCAGGAGCCCTGGGCCTGGGGGCTGCAACTTCCCTGGTCCCTGCGCTGATCCCTGGGCCCTTATTATCCTGAAGCAGTCTCCTTACCGTCTGGTTTTTCAATGTCTGCTATAATTTTTGATGTCCTATTCTCATAAATGTTGTGATATTGTTGGCCCCTTGCTCTGTTCCTCCGTAGATTGGTTAGTTTCTCTCCTGTGCATAGGGAGAAGTGGAATCTGCTCCCTCCTACCATGCTGCCATCTTCCTCTCTCCAAATAATTACATAGTTCTCAAGTGTACAATTCCATAACACATAATTCAATCAGTGAATTAGAGGACAAAGTAGAAAAAAACACCCAGAACAAGCAAGAAAAGGAAAAGAGGCTCAGAAAGAATGAAGAGGGATTAAGAGAAATACAAGACAATATGAAACATGATAATATCTGCATAATAGGGATACCAGAAGGAGAAGAAGATGAGGAAGGGATAGAAAACCTACTTGAAAGAGTAATGATGGAAAACTTCCCTAATTTCATGAGAGAAAAAGTCACACAAATCCAGGAAACATAAAGAGTGCCAATCAAGAGGAACCCAAAGAGGCCCACCTCAAGACACATCATAATTAAAATGGCAAAATTTCAAGACAAAGAGAGAATATTAAAGGCAGCAAGGGAGAAACAGGAAGTAACATACAAGGGAGCCCCAATAAGGCTAATAGCTGATTTCTCAATGGAAACACTCCAAGCCAGAAGAGAATGGCAAGAAATATTCCAAGTAATGAGAACCAGAGGCCTGCAACCAAGGCTACTTTACCCAGCAAGGCTCTCAATCAAGACAGAAGGCCAAATAAGAAGCTTTCCAAACAAAAGAAGTCTAAAAGAATGCATCTCCACTAAACCAGCTCTGCAAGAGATGCTAAAGGGGCTGCTTCAAGGAAAGGAAGGAAAAGAGAAAGAGAGAGAGGAACACACATACATAAATGGCAATGAATAAGTACCTATCAATAATAACCTTAAACGTAAATGGATTAAATGTTCTAATCAAAAGACATAGAATAGTTTAATGGATAAGAAAGCATGACTCACACATATGCTGCCTGCAAGAGACCCACCTCAGGACAAAAATCCTACACACACTGAAAGTGAAGGGCTGGAAATAAATTTTCCAAGCAAATGGACAGGAAAAAGAAAGCTAGGGTAGCAATACTCATGTCAGACAAAATAGACTTCAAAAAAAAATGGCCATAAAGGGAGATCAAGAAGGTCACTTCATAATACTCAAGGCAAGAACCCACCAAGAAGACATAAACATTGTAAATATATGTGCACCCAACATGTGGGCACCCAAATACTTAAAAAAAATCATAGAGGACTTCAAGAAAGATATTGACAGTAACACAATTATAGTAGGGCATTTTAACACCCTGCTGTCAAAAAAGGACAGATCTTCAAACAAAATATCAGCAAAGATATTGTGGCATTGAACAATGTGTGAGTTCAAATAGTCTTAACTGATTTTATACATATATATATATATATATATATGTATAATATATATATATATATCCCTTCATCCCCAAAAAGCTAAATACGCATTCTTTTGAAATGCACATGGAACATTTTCAAAGATAGACCACATGATAGTACACAAAACAGGCCTCAAAATATTTGAGAAAATTGAAATCATACCAAGCATTTTCTCAGATCACAAGGGACTGAAACTAGAAACCAACCCCAGGGGAAAAAAAGCCAAAACACTCAGAATCATGGAGATTGAATAGCATGCTATTAAACAATGAATGGGTCAAGAATGAAATGAGGGAAGAAATCAAAAGGTTCCTGGAAACAAAGGAAAATGAACTCACAACAACCCAAAACTTATGGGACACAGCTAAGGCAGTTCTGAGAGGGAAGTTCATAGTGATACAGTCATACCTAAAAAAGATAGAAATATTTCAAACAAACAATCTAATCCTACATCTACAAGAACTTCAGGAACAACAACAAAGACAGCCCAGAGCAAGTTGAAGGAAGGAAATAACCAAGATCAGAGCACAATTAAATGACATAGAGACTAAAAGCACACTTCTAAGGATCAATGAATCCAGGAGCTGGTTCTCTGAAAAGATAAACAAAACTGACAAGCCTTTAAGCAGACTCATCAAGAAAAAAAGAGAGAAGACCCAAATAAACATAATCAGAAATAAAAGAGGAGAGATTACAACTGATACCACAAAAGTACAAAGGATTGTAAGAAATTACTACGAAGAACTGTATGCCAAGAAATTTGAAAACCTATGTGAAATGGACAAATTTCTAGAAAAATATAATCTTCCAAAACTCAATGAAGAAGAAGCAGAAAGCCTGATCAGACCAATAACAGCAGATGAAATTGAAGCAGTAATCAAAAAACTCCCAACACACAAAAGTTCTGGACCAGATGGTTTCACAAGATATTCTACAAAGCATTTAAGGGAGAGCTAACCCCTATCCTTCACAGACTATTCCAAAAAATCCAAAAAGTTGGAAGACTCCCACACTCTTTTTATGAGGCCAACATCATCCTAATACCAAAACCAGATAAAGACACAACACAAAAAGAAAACTTCAGGCCAATATCGCTGATGAATATAGACACTAAAATCCTCAACAAAATAGTGGCAAACTGCATCCAACAATACATTAAAAAGATCATCCACCATGACCAAGTGGGATTCATTCCACAGATGCAAGGATGGTACAATATTTGCAAATCAGTACATGTAATACATCAGATAAACAAAAGCAAAGACAAAAATCACGTGATCACATCAGTAGATATGGAAAAAGCACTTGATAAGGTACAGCACCCACTTATGATAAAAACACTCAGCAATGTGGGAATAGAGGGAACATTCCTCAACATAATAAAGGCCATGTATAAGAGACCTACAGCCAGCATCATACTCAATGGGCAAAAACTAAAAACTTTTCCACTAAGATCAAGAACAAGACAAGGTTGTCCCCTTTCACCACTTCTATTTAATATAGTACTGGAAGTTTTAGCCACAGCAATCAGACAAAAAAAAGAAATAAAAGGCATCCAAATTGGAAAGGAGGAAACAAAACTGTCATTGTTTGCAGATGACTTGATAGTGTACACAGAAAATCCTATAGATTCCGCCAAAAAACTGCTTGACCTAATAAATGAACTTGGCAAAACAGCAGGATACAAAGTCACTATCCAGAAATCAAAGGCATTTCTGTACACCACCCATGAAACAGCAGAAGCAGAAATCAAGGAAAAAATCCCATTGGATATAGCAAAAAGAAAAATAAAATACCTAGGAATAAACCTAACCAAAGAGGTAAAAGACCTGTATTCAGAAAACTACATACCACTGAGGAAAGAAATCAAGGAAGACACAAACAATGGAAACATATACCATGTTCATGGGTTGGAAGAATTAACATCATCAAAATGTCCCTACTACCCAAAGCAATTTACAGATTCAGTGCAGTACCTATTGCAGTACCAATGACATATTTCACAGACATAGAACAAACACTTCAAAAAGTTATATGGAACCATAAATGACCCTGAATAGCTTCTTCAATTTTGAGAAAGAAGAGCAAAGTAGGAGGGATCACAATACCTGATACCAAACTGTATTACAAGGCCACTGTAATCAAAACAGCATGGTACTGACATAAAAACAGGCACATGGACCAGTGGAATAGAACAGAGAGCCCAGAAATAAACCCAAGTCTCTATGGTCAATTAATATTCAACAAAGGGGGCAGCAACATAAAATGGAGTAAAAATAGCCTTCTCAACAAATTCTGTTGGGAGAGATGGACAGCTACATGCAAAAAAAATGAAACTCCAGCAACAACTTACACCTTACACAAAAATAAATTCAAGATGGATAAAAGACTTAAATATAAACCATGACACCATTAAAGTCCTAGAGGAGAACGTAGGTAGGAAAATCTCAGATATTTCACGCAGAAACATTTTTACTGACGTGTTCCCTAGAGCAACGGACATAAAGGAAAAAATAAACAAATGGGATCTCATCAAAATAAAAAGCTTCTGCACAGCTAAAGTAAACAGTATTAAAATAAAAAAAGAATCAACTGTATGGGGAAACATATTTGCCAATGATGCCTCAGACAGGGGTTTAATCTCCAAAATATATAAAGAACTTATGCAACTCCACTCTAAGACAAACAACCCAATTAAAAAATGGGCAAGGGACTTGAACAGATACTTCTCCAAGGAGGACATTCAGAGGATCCAGAGACACATGAAAAGATGTTCAATATCTCTAGCTATCAGAGAGCTGCAAATTAAAACCACAATGAGATACCACTTCACACCAGTCAGAATGGCCATCATAAACAAAGCAACAAACAACAAGTGTTGGAGAGGTTGTGGAGAAAAGGGATCCCTAGTGCACTGTTGGTGGGACTGCAGCCTGGTACAACCACTGTGGAAAACAGTGTGGAAGTTCCTCAGAAAACTAAAAATGGATCTGCCTTTTGACCCAGCAATTCCACTGTATCCTAAGAACCCTGAAACACCAATCCAAAAGAACCTATGCACCCCAATGTTTATAGCAGCACAATTTACAATACCTAAGTGCTGGAAGCAACTAAGATGCCCATCAGTAACTGAATGGATCAAAAAACCATGATACCTCTGCACAATGGAATTCTATGCAGCAGAAAGAAAGAAGGAGCTCCTACCCTTTGTGACAGCATGGGTGGAGCTGGAAAGCATTATGCTAAGAGAAATAAGCCAGGCAGTGGAGGACAAATACCATATGATCTCACCTTTAACAGGACACTAAACAACAAAACAAAGAAAGAAGCAAAATGTAGTCAAAGACACTGAAATGGAGAACAGGCTGACAGTGACCAGAGGGAAGAGAAGAGGGAATTTCAGGGGAGAATGGGAAGGGTTTACAGGAACAAATATAAAGGACACATGGACAAAAAGTAGGGGTGAGTGGAAATGGGAGGGAGGTGGGGAGGAATGGGTGGGTAGGCTGGAATGGGAGTAAAGGGCAGAAAACTGTACTTGAACAATGATTAAAATTAAAACAGAAAGAAGAAAACAATGTAATTATTTTTTAAAGGTTTTATTTATTTATCCCCAGAGAGGGAAGGGAGGGAGAAAGAGAGAGAGAGAGAAACATCAATGTGCGGTTGCTGCGGGCTGTGGCCTGCAACCCAGGCATGTGCCCTGACTGGGAATTGAACCTGCAATGCTTTGGTTCGCAGCCCGCACTCAATCCACTGAGCTACGCCAGCCAGGGCACAATGTAATTATTCAAAAAATAAAATATTCACTTCATGTTGGAAAATTTAGGGAAAATACAGCTGTTCAATTGAATGTTTGTTTCCCAGGTGGTGTGTGTGTGTGTGTGTGTGTGTGTGTGTGTGAGCGTGCACGCACGCACTCCAGCATGCTGTTGCTTGTTTATTGGAACTGATACTAACTTGCTAATTTAGCTAAAACATTGATCTGGAAGAGAGATGATTTGCTTTAAAAAAATTCCCCAGGTGAGCTTTTGGTTCTCTTGCCCTTATTCTGTACTGACTTCTATTTCCTACATAAAATGAATACTTTGCATCCTACCTTTCCTACATCATAGGTCTCTATTCTATGACTAGCTTTCCACCCAGGAGTCCCATGTTCCCAGCTGCTGTCCCCTGGGGAGATTTTTCTAATGCTTTCTCTGGTACCGTTCCTTTTCATATTACAGGAAGTGATTAGAAGGAAATATATATAAGAACAGATTGAATTCAGAGGGTTTTTTTTTTTCCTTAGGGAGGATATCACTTGGGGAAAACAAAGCACATGTAACAGAATTTGTTTTTTAAAGGTTTTATTTATTTATTTTTAGAAAGGGAAGGGAGGGAGAAAGAGAAAGAGAGAAACATCAATGTGCAGTTGCTGGGGGCTGTGGCCTGCAACCCAGGCATGTGCCCTGACTGGGAATCGAACCTGCGATGGTTCACATCCCGCACTCAATCCACTGAGCTACGCCAGCCAGGGCAGAATTATTTAGACATTTATAACTGGTTGTTTGCTCATATAGAAAATATCAAGATGATTTTTAACTATTTTGGTCAAAAACTGAATTGACCACTTAATTCAGTTTTGTAAATCAGCCAAATGATTTTATTAATTAATACGAGGGTATTTCATTTCAACCCACCCTAAAGAAAGCGTATGACATTTAAAGAAACCTCTTAGATTTTTATGATGAAGCATCACTGAAAAGACAATGTTAAAAGAACCACATTTTAGGAAAAATTACACTGAAAAACAAATTAATTTTCATAGTATGCACATTTCATTTTGCTTATAATTTGGGCTTCTTAATGTTTTATGCCAGTGTCTATTTGTGGCTAACATTCATAGTTACACACTGGAATGTTTTTCTTTCTAGGATATGTAGAGTAGGAATAAGACTAACAACAGATGCAAACATCATTTTGTATAAATTTCTTATTTTGCATATGTTCAGAGGTTAAGTGATGTGCAAGATCATGTTGCTAGTTAATGACTGAACCTGGACTAATATCTTAGTGTCCTTTCTCTCACTTATTTGCTACTATTTAACTGCAACAATATCTACAAATGGATTTGGATACTTTTTGAAAAAAGACAATTTCCTAAAGACCAAGCAAGAACACTGAAACCCCAGCATAGTTCTACTTAGTTGTTTATTGGTAAATGATGTCTATTAATTTGAACACTCACTGTAAAAGCTTTAACTTAAACAAATGGTTGGACTATGTCAGAAGCAGAGTTCCTCAGCCTGGATGATACTGACATTTTGAATTATATTTATTTGTTGGGGGCCTGTCCTGTGCATTGTGGGATGTTTAGTAGTATTCCTAGCCTCCATCCACTAGAAGCCAGTAACACAGACACACACATACACTCACACATGTCTCCACTGTGACAATCAACAATGTCTCCAGATGTTGCCAAATGTCCTATTGGAGGTAAAATCAACCCTCAATGAAAAGCAGGGGTATAGGAGATGCCCCAAACCCTGGTCAAGTCATTTTTAAAAGTCAGTTTAATCAGCATTTTGAGATTAAAAGTAACTGGTTGTTTGGCTGGTTTTGTTACTTTTCAACTGTTTATCATAGATATTTGAACAGAGCTGTAGCTCTTTTGTTTTCCAAAAAATACAGATTCATCTGTTTACCTTATGCAGGAAAATAGCCTCATAAACTGCTTTGCTTATTTATCTTCAGGTTCACTATTTTTAGCTTTTAAAAGTGAACTATTTTTAGCTAAATAAATACAGATGTTATTTTAGAATACTGCACACTGGGTCTCCAAATGCACGGATAAGGATAAAACTAAGGAAAGGAAACCCAAGGACAAAAATCACAAATCATCATTGACAAGATTTAGGAAAAATAAGACTGAAATGAGCTTCTCCACACCTGGACACTGTGTGTCACTGACCTTTGTCTGTCTGAGTTTTTTTAAGTGTGCACATCAAAGGTGTTTTTTTTTTTAACTTCAAATATAATCAAGAGTAAGGAACTGTGTTTGAAAAGTCTGTCTATTGCTTATTAACTCATCTTTTCATGGGAAAAATACTATTATGTTTCCAATTCTGTAATCTAAACAACAACACATTAAGAGCTATCAATTACCAAACAGTCTCATATCCACAGACCAATAAAAAGCCAAGGTTGATGGTCTCACATCTGTTTTGGGTGAAATGCTGTTCCTGCCTGTGGTATTTAAAATTTAAAGAACTTCTGTTATTGTGCAATTGGGAATCCTCAGGGAGTAAAATGTTAATGAAATCCATAACATGTATAGGCTTTATGATAGCAGTTGTAAGAAATTTCTTTGGTGGGGTTTGTTGATTTCTGTCCCAGCGGTAATAATTCTACCTTTACAGAGTGCATTAATGTTCACATTTAGGAGCAATGGCTATGTTTATGTAGCGTGTAATGTAATGCAAACTCCTAAGCTTTAAATAACTTTCATATTGTAATTTAAAAGCCCCAGAGCAAAAAAAATGTGTGTTCTACAGAACAGGCAGAACCAACAGTTTGAAACTTCTCCAGCACATCCACAGCAACCTCCTCCAGTGGTGAAAAAGGGGCACCCTGGAAATTCTGAAGCCCTGATGCTCATCAATATTATATGCCCTAGTATATTCCTCATTTAATGCACCATTTGAAAGCTTCTTATCAAAATGGCAACTTTTATCCAAATCAAAATAACAATTTTGGATGATCACCCAAAACACACACACACACTTCCTTTCTCCATCTCACCCCCTAGCCTTCAGGTTTCATTCAATTCTCTGTTCAGATAGAGGAAAGTAGATTAAATTAAAAATGCCCTATAAATTCCAATAGTAATGAAATGCATTATGCCTTTATATTTCCAACTACTGAGCAGGGTAAGTACTTGAGACTAATTGCACATTATGACTCAGAATAATCACATATGTACTTGTACAGGTGACTTGTGCCATTTTTTTTCAACCCTTACCTCAAGAGGTTAAAAATGTATTTGTGGCATTCTTCTAATTGGTTTCCTTCAGAAGAATGAACTATTAATTTTACCAAAGTCTTTTTAAGAATTTATTTATTTACTTTTAAAGAGAGGGGAAGGGAAGGAGAAAGAGAGGTTGAGAAATAGCAGTGTGTGGCTGCCTCTTGTGCACCCCCTACTGGGAATTGGCCCACAACCCAAGCATGTGCCCTGATTGGGAATTGAACTGGTGACCCTTTGGTTCACAGACTGACATTCAAACCACTGAGCAACACTAGCCAGTGCTAATTTTACTAAAGTTTTATTTCTCTTATGATTCTAATGCTTTAAACTTATAGCTACATTTTCTGGATTTAGTGTGGAGGATACTGGCCAGTAGTATCCATCCCTGCTGCGGATGCTTGTGGAAACACAAGAAAAACATACACAGGGACAACCAAGTCCTGTGAGGAAATAGGGACAAAATGGCCACTCTCTAGTGAAGAGTGCCCTAAGTCCCTGCCTGAGTAGGCTTTTATTAAGAATACAGACACAGTTTGTGGATTACAGTCTGGCAGGGAAGATAAAAAAAAAATAGGTAGTTTTCAAAGGGACTGACAGAACTCCCGCTAGGATTCTGGGCAGAGTTTGGGGTTTTATCACTTAAAAAGACTACAGGACCTTTAAAAGGCTAGTTTCGTTTCCTGCCTGTGCCTTCATAGTCTAATTCAATAGCATCTTCCAGGAAGCAGATCTTACAGGATCTTGCATATTCTATGTCCCAGGCCTGATTACCCCAGGGGTCCACCGACTCTGGTCTGGACTGTACCACCCCTGTTATTTCCACAGGTCTGAGTCTGGCAGAGGAGACAAAGGTAACCAGGAGACTTGGATTTCTCACAACTAAGAACAAGGACTCAGGCTTTGACAAAGCCAAAGGGGCAGGGGTTGATGTCAATCACCCTTTATTTCCACAGCCCCCCAAATCCTTCCCTGAGGCCTCCACATGATCATGCCTGTTTTAGGTGACTCCCTCAATGGGAAATCATACCCGTCATTGGCTAACTGATCAAGCATTGGAGGCCAGGCACAGATCAGACAGCGTTCATGGCAGGAAATAAGTTTGTCTCCTTAGTGGCTGCTGGTCGGGAGGCCTCTCACTCAGCCTGAGCCACAGGGGGTTACAGCTTCCTGAGACCAGGCAGGGCAGACTCCAACAATTTAGCAGAGAAAGAAATCTGGTCTTTCATTCTTTCAGCAAGCCTGAGAGAACTATTGATAAAATCCCTCAGGGGAAAAAGGGTGATTGACCCAGACAGTTTCTGAAATCCTTTTAAGCATTTAAGATTCTATGATTCTATTAAATATAAATTTACTCTATCAGATGGTACCCTGGGCTTGCCTACATGAAGTTATACATTTATGGAGCATAGCTGAAATTCATTTAAATACTACTGATAATCATGTGAGGTGGCACATAGTAAAAAAAAAGTAATTAATTAAAGAGTTTCTTTCCTTAGATCAAGTAATTGTTTAGTTTGGCTTCCCTGTGAAGCTTACTTCAGGATTTCACACAGAAGCTTCACTAGTGGGCCAAATTCCTGTGGTCCCTTTGTGCAGGTGCTCCAGGGAGTGCAGCCCAGCCCTAAGCGTGGAGATGAGGGTAGACTCAATCCATTGATTTTGCATGTCTGTCCAATCTTTGGAGGAAATATCTGCAAGGCCTGGGCATCCATACCTTCAAGTCCTCCCAACATCCACTTTTTTTTCTTTCTTTAAGAAGACAAAAGCCATGTTTAATCCTGAGCATGTTACCGGCCATAAGTAATGCAGAAAGGTGAGGGGGAAAGAAGTCCCAGATATCCAGCTGTACAGAGGAAGTCATCACAGTCATCTTCTACCTCAGAGACCATATATGTTTATTTAGGTCTAAAGCCAATAAAGCTACCTCAAAGAACAAGAAAGACTGAGATCTAGATCCAGGGAGAGGCACAGGCTAATGGCTACTGAGCTCCAAGGAATTGGACAGAGCCTTCAGCTTGAGGGTCTGGAAGTGAAATAGAAACTTTCCAGAGGGAAATACTCATGGTAAAGAAGACATTAGCAATCATGTGAAATGCTGAAGAAAATATGTTTGCCATTTCAAGAGGTACCCAGAACTCATACAGAAAAAGTTTTTTTAAGCTCACAATCTTTAAAAATGAAGATATAACATACAGAATTTTACTGGCCTTGTTTTTTCAAACATTACTTTAAACATCCAGACTAGTCATTGTGACTGTTGATCAGCAATATTCTATAGCACATATATTATACTCTTTCTGTAGCTTTAACTTATGTTTCTAAATAATATTGCATTAATTTTTAAGGATGCTGTTATTTGTTTAGAAAGCTCTAATACCAAGATGGAAAGAATTCATTATTTTAGCAACCATTTACCATGTAAAGAAAAAGCAGTTAAAGCATTTGTTCATTTAACATAACCATTCCTCTAAATCAACCACTAATATATAAATGACTTTCTTTTATTGAGACAAATGCGGAAAGCCTCTTATAGGACCTCTCTCTGGACATTTTGTACCTTTAGGGGAGTAGGACAAAAAGGAAAGGGGGCAGGAATAGATAATTTGGGGTTCAACTTTATATTTACTGAAATTCACCTTGGATTATCAACTTTTATAATGCAATAATATAGTTCCCTTAGTCTAAGAACTTTTCCATTTCCAGAAGAGTTTACATGAACATATATTTAGAATATTCATGTATTTCATATAAAATTCATCTCAACTAAAATCTTTTATTAAAAGTAATTAAAAAAGATGAAGAACCAGTTCATTCTATTTCTTTTAAAATGCTGGCAATTTTATTAAAACCATACAAAGGACTATGTTCTCAACCTTAACTTTACATCTAAAAGTATAGTGACAGCATGATAGGACTCTTAATGCTCTGAAAACTTTATGGCTCTGGTCGCATGAAAGGAAAGCTTGTCAGAGCTCTATGTTTTCTGTGAAGAATCTCCCCCCTAAACCCCCACACACACAACTGAGTGTGCCATGTCACCAGGAAAACGTTTCACCTCTTATCACCTCCAAATTATGTGGCTGAAATAGATGTGCCTACCCTGTGTTAAGAATGGTCCCAGTGGATGAATGCAAATCACAGCTTCCATTATGTCAGGGACTTTGGCCAGTACCAGGAGAGGAATACACCACGCTGTGTCCAGTGTAACATGTGTGCTTGTTCTCCTGTGGATTAAAGTGGCCTCATGCAGGTCCATTTTTCCCATTGTACAACCCAGGCTGAAGTGCATAAAATACATATAGCTAGATTTGTTTTTAGAACATGAAAAGAATTCACAGTTCTGTCTACTGACTGCATTTGGATAGCAAAGCAGCATGTCTTCAGAGCACCTGCCTTGTCCTTTTCTTCCAAGAGGAGCCTGGAAGTCACTGATCCTTGTAACATTTTTCCCTTCCTCATGTTCACTTTTCACCTCCATCCATGAAGTTGCCATCATTCTAGCTCTTCTCCTGCCATGATCTGGCTTTTGCTCATGCCAAAACTGAAGAATATCAGTTGTACTTACAGATGATTCTCTTAGAGAGTAACTTTGCAAATGCTTAATTTCAAGCTTTCCCCACCTCCTTTATAAACGATCCTCAAAAAAAGAATCAGTATACACTACTTGGCTGACTGGTTAGCTTGCAACAGGGAAAATGCTGTTGACCAAACATCAAGTCTTGAAGTTCATTTTATCTGTTCTCAGCCATAATTGCTATCCCTTCAGAGACCGTTTACACACCATTTCTGATGAGCACCTGTGCCGAGGCAGCCTGTCCTTTCTCTCCTGTCTCTGGGACAGCACACTTGATAACCCTAAGTGAGTGACTGAACTTACTGTCCATAATCCCATAAGCTCCTTGCAGAATTCTTAATGCCAGGTAGAGGGGCTGTTTTGGACACCTGTACTTCCAGGCTCTGCATTAGCACAAGAAACTCTCATTAACAGAAGAGGCCCACCTAAATCACTGGGAAATTGGTGTAAAAGGGTGCTGTCAGAATTTATAGTCCAAGAGACTGATTTAGACCATCACCCCATCTGCAAATCTTCAGTTTCCAGAAATTCATCCATACATTTGTTTTTGAAACCAACCTTTAAGGAGAAGGAAAAATTAAAGACACGACTTACTGCAAAATGAATAATAAACAAGTCATTCTCTTTGTGCTGGGATAGACGAATGCTATTTGAGTACAAATGTGTTTATCTTGAGTCATTTCGGAATCTTTCAAATACTACAGATAAAACTTTATGGGTAGCAAAGAACCACAGCTTTTGCAACAGAAACGTACCTTACCTGAGGTGCTTTTTAATATATTCTTGGTCTTTTAGGTTTAAAAACTCTTCAAACTGCTACTAGTCTGGAAAGATTTGTGTCCAGTCTGAGGTGAGGTCACTGTCAAGGTCACTGAGGTCACTGTCACTCAGTGCAGGACCAGCTCCAGTGCTTCTTGTGGGGCTGCTTCTGACAGACCAGGAGATAAAGAAACAGAAAGGTCACAAAAGGACTGAAATCTGCAGTCATTTCCTAGCCACATAAAGCTATCATTCCAACATCTTATGGAGATCACATGTTAATTAAGTAAAACCATGGAAACCTGTGGTTAGGCAGTGAAATTTTGATGTAACTCTTTCAGTACAGGAAGGTTAGGGAAATAATCTAAGATACTAGATATGTAAACATCCTGAGGATGGACATCATGCTTGCAAATAATTTAGCTTTAAAGTAAAAAAATTGAGAATAGGTTTGAGTAGGTATTTGAGAGCATAATAGACACAAAGGAAGAAATGAGTTAAGCCCTGCTACCCTTTGGAGTAACTTCTAGGAGAAGGGACACTTACTAAGTTAATAAGAGGTTATTTGAGAAATAAATGAAGAAGAATGTTTCACATGGCATAGATCTAGCCAATGAAGCTCATCATTTAGCTGAGTGTAGATTTAAGCAGTGAACTTTTCAAAGGACTGGAAATTTTATGAGTAGTTATAATATTTGCAGTTATAAACAGCAATATAAGAATGATTACATTCCTAATGTTAGAGTATGTTATTTGCCCAAACACTTTAACATTAAATTTTATGATAGGTATTCAGTTTTTGTTTAGAAGAAAGAAATTTCAGTTCTTTCCAGCAATACTGGACTGACCTAGCATTAAATTTAAATTCAACAAACATTGAGCATCTGCTAAGAATTATGGGCTACTATGTGGGGCTAGGTGAATTTAAAGTTAAAGAAGATTTTGTCTCTTTCAAAGGAGTTAGTCTAGGAACTAAAGGAAAAACTACACACCCACACACTCCAATTGTCCAAATGACTAAGAAAAAAATATATTAGATTCACATTCTTATGATGAATGTGTATACAAATGCATCATATGATCATCATAACAACTGTTAAGACGTAACTAAATAAGCTAAGCATTGGTATTTTATTGGAGAGAGGAGACTGGGGCTTGGAATGGCTAATTTACTTGTGCAACATTGTCCAGGTCACCGTTTAATGTCAAAGCCTCAGAGGTAGTCGTGGGGCCCCTGCTCTTTTGCCATCACATGCTGCCCATATCACTCCAATTTTCTCCCTGTAGTCCTAGAATTCATTAGAGTTCGGGGGAGAGTACTTTTTTATGCAGTTTGTATTGGGATTTACTGTTGACTTGACTTTTCCCCCCTCTGAATAGAGGCCAGGGATCTGGTAACCTTCCCTTTCTTTCACCCAATTATCTAGCACTTTTTTGTTACAAATGAGTAACTGCCAGTCACCAGTTTCCCTCTACAGTGCAACAGATACTAGAAACAAAAATACCACCATTACAAGCTCATGTTCCGAACTCATTGCCCTCTCATTATTAAAGGTTTGAGGAGAAAATGGTATGATTTCAACAGCAGTGTGAATCCCTGAAGAAAACATCACCCAGTTTTTATGTCATTTTGCTGAAATGTTTTATTTTAAATGTAGATATAATCATGGGATAGGACCACAGAGTGTGGCATTAGGCTTTAGAGAGGAGTCTGACTCAGGCAAATTGAGGTCTGGGGCTCATTCCCGAGAAGGCATGGACCCCTGCGGCAGCGAAAGCTCACATTCCAGTGGAATTTCCACAGCAGTGCAGTGCAGTGTGCCGTCATGAGTCAGAGTTTAGTTAGCAATAAGATTTCATTGTCCATCACTGATCAAGCACTTCCTGGCCTGGACATGAAGGCCTCCCCAAAGCTGAAGTGTGGTAGGGGTGGGTGTGTGGAGGATACTTTCTTTGCTCTCAAAGTGAATTTTACCAAGAGACATTAGGCAGAAGGAAAGTATTGATCACATTTTGAAATGTAGGCAGTTGGGTGGGTTTGTTTTTCCTGTCTCTTCTGCCTTTAGCTCTTCAACCCTGGCCCCTTCCCCAGCAGAGTATTATCTTATCCTATGAGGTTCATTTTGAATGATTCAAATGACCTCTTTTCCACAAAGCCTTTTCTTCCCCTTCCACAAATAATTGTTCTTTCTTCTAAATTCCAAAATGCCTGATCTATTGACATGGTGGCACTTTTTACTTTCAGTCTTGTATTATCATTACTTCCTCATAGTCTTTTGCTTCCAGAGCCTGGCATACAATAAACGTGTGTTGAATTTAATGGATTAAACATTTTTATCTGGACACTTATTGTCCTCCAGTTTAATTTCATACATCTACAATGTGTGAAAACAACATTTGGGCTTTAAGACACATCTGTGTGATCATGCACCCTAACTCATTCTATTAGTTTACTGTTTGCCCCAAAATGTTTTTTAAACAACAACAATAATAAATGCTTTATCTACATAACACAGTTCTACTAAAATTATGTGCAGAGATAATACATTTTGCTATTAAGTCTTAAAATTGTTTTAATCCAGATCATTTTTTATCCATTCTCCCATTCTGGACCCTCTTTGTTTTGGCAGAGACAGAAGTCAGGAGCCAGAGATGTGTACATACACCCTGCTTGTTTTCATGTGATATCTGGAATCATATCCCTGCAGTCAGCTGGGACACTGCCACTGGACCAGCCAGCTTGCACATGCCTGCATATCACACACAAGCTCTAGCCTTGAGGTCATCTAATAGGAGAACTTTTCTAGCTGTCATGGGTATTGCACATGAACAAGAAGCAGATGGAACCAAGAGTTGTCCACTCAGGAGAAGCTCACTAAGTCTTTGCTGATAAAACCCATCTCACAAGAGCATATACTAAGACTCTCCTAGGAGACATTTGACAAGATTGATAATATTTGAGGCTGTTACAGTGTTTTTAAAGCTGTAGTGTACTTATTTTTCTTTCTTAAGAAGTTCCAATTAATTTTAATTTAAATTGTTAACTGAGTTTCTAGGGATTACTTGGTCTGTCCTGAGTACTTGCTCTCTTTCCAGATCAAA
The DNA here is from genome assembly GCA_004024845.1 of Tonatia bakeri. NCBI lineage: Eukaryota > Metazoa > Chordata > Mammalia > Chiroptera > Phyllostomidae > Tonatia > Tonatia bakeri. The sequence continues at coordinate 122,282 of PVIA01004346.1, forward strand.
GGATTAGGCTTAGGTTTTAAATTTAATGCAACTTGCAAATAAGAATTTAAAAAATGTTAATTAAAAATATTAAGTCTTTTACTGCCCAGAAATAGCTCCTGTATATTTTAGTTGGAAAAGGGGGCCATGTAAATGTCATCTTTTTAACAGAGCTATTAAAGGGTTTTGAGGTGTTCATCTGCATGTTCATATGGTATTGAAGCAAAAGACTTAATTTTAAAGAAGAAATGAGTTCACACTTTGGTATATATCTTAAAAATATAAAACAATCTCTTGTAAAGCACAAACATTTAATCAGTTTTTCCCCTTAATTCTGTGCGATACTTTTAAATCACCTTAGATGCTGATTACCAGTATCCCAGAGTCTGCAGGAATCCCAATACTATTTCATTTTCTCCTCCTTTGTCATCAGAATATAGTGTGTCTTGATGTCCAGATTTTATAAGTTTCTTATAAGAGAGGAATTGAAATGGAATATTTATCTAATTTTTCTAAACATAATTATATCTGATCTAGAAAATATGAAAGGAAAAAATCCTTGAGTTTTGCACAGAGTAAGTGAAGACACTCTGCTAATATGTGTCTTAAATATGTTTTATAAATTGAACTGAGCATTTTCAGGGGTGCCACAGCCCCTCATATTCCTCACAAGCCTAGTACTGTGTCCATCACACAGAGGACATGGGAGACCAGAGGTGGCGTCTCCATCCAGAGCAGCATTCTCCTTCACATTTGATCTGTGTGGTTTCCACATTGGAGTGATTTGAATAGCTTGGATTTGGGAAGTATTTCCAGTTGAAATGCTTGTAGTATTAACTTGCTATATGGAGTCCCTTTTGTTTCTTTCTGCCAATGCTATCTGCCAATTTTAACAACTACAGCAGATTTTACTATTCATACAGAACCAGATGGAACTCCAGTTCAAAGAACATATCCAAATTAAATATTTCTTTTTTAATTAGTTGTTTCTAATTTATGCAAAAAGAGTTAACATGAGAGTGAGATAATGTTCCATGCACCCAGACACAGCTAAGCCCATGCAACCACTGTCTTCTTTTATTAGCCAAAAAGATGAAGGTCAGCCCTTGTTTGAGGACTTCATTTTTCTTGCCCCTCTCCTTGTCATTCTTCTGCTGTCAGCACAGTGGCAGTCAGGGAAGCAGGCCTTTCTTTCCACTGCATCTGTTCCAGCCTTATCTACTGTTATTCTAGCTGGTGGGCTCCTGTATTCTGACAGGAAAATTCATTTGTTCTTTCACTCGGGACTGCTTTACTATCAGGATAGGGTTTGTTGCAATCAGGATTTTGTTTCCCCCCTCAGGAAAATGCTTCCCTGTAATTTAATTATGGAAAGAAAGATTAAGTCATGCAATTAAAACTAGAAAAGGAAATTGGTGAAGTTCTTCTTGAATTGCACTTTTCTTGTACTTGAGTATTTTAATTATTTATCAACATCATAAATGTCTCCTCACTATCTTTTCTAAAAATGTTTCATTACTTCTATCTTGTTTTTCTGCAGCATAACTGAACCATTTGCAAAGTTTCACTTTGTGATAGCCAGTGTACATTTTAAACTAATACAGAAAGTAATCATAAATGATTTCTTGTTCTTTATAATTTTATAAAAATATTTAATTCCAAAAAGAATAACTATAAGATTTAATTATTGATTATTTAAAAAATCTAAATTATCTTTTTATAATTGCTGCTTTCACAATATGAATTGGGGAACAGCAAGAGTTGTAAAGATTCATGCATGGGCCACAAATCTGGTCTGGGGGAACTCCTGGTGAGTGATGTGGCTCTGAGTAAGGTGCACACATCACTTTCTTACTCAGTTGTTTGTCCATAAAACTTTCCTTGTATGATTGTTATGAGAATTGAAAGAAATAGTGTGTGTAAATTTAACCCTTAATAAAATGCCTGACACAGAGGTGTTGCTCCATGAATTCCCTATTAATAAGAATAGTTACCTTTAGCTATCAGTATTTTTTCTATGTAGTACAATAATAATGAAAAATACATGAAAAGATAATATGTCACTGAATATAAAGTGGTTATATTTTGATTGGTAACTATAAATAGTTTAAGACTGAGGATAATACAAAATAATATTGACTATAAGCTGTAATTGAAAAATAAAATTGAAAAACAAAGTCCAAGATCTAAGTTAAGCAATGTAATGATCAGGTGCTGTGAATTCAGCCCACTGTTCCCAGGACAGCTTTGGTGAAAATGCTCATGCTGGTCAGAAAACATGTGTTATCTAAGGAAATGGGACAATTGCTCAACAAATATTTTCTTTAGCTTGTAGAGTCTAGTGATGAATTTAACAGATCTTTGAGTTATCAGAGACACTCTAAAAAAATCTGACACACTCCCCCTACCAAGAAATATTTTTCCTGTTTTTAATCAGATCTCAGTTCTTTGTCCTTTATTTTTTCAGGCTTTTGCATTAACCTGCCTCGAGACTGTTAAAAGCTGGCAACCACTCCCTTGCCAGTCTAGCTCAATGGGCAATATTTTACTGAGCAACACAGATATAAATTTTACAAATGAGGCTTTCTACAGTATGACATTACCAATAGGTGTTTATATATTATGATAGGAAGCAACAATATTCATATCTTGGCTCAGAGGCTGCATGCTAGTGCCTAAACAACAGTTTGCAAAGGTTTGCTATGTGATTTGCTACACAATGCTGAAAAGAAGGCTTTGTCCTCAAGTGGTTCCCAGTAAAACCTGTGCCTGTCCTGGCTTTTCTTTATCTGGGAAGTGTATTTCCTGTCTTTACTAAGGCGATGTCATGGCCTTATAAGCACATGTGAATTCTACTTGTAGACAACTCACAACAATGAGTAAGTCAAGAGCATGGTTATAACCCCCACTGTGGGTGTCCTCACCCAAAGAAGCTGCTGGGACACTCTCTTCTGCTCCCTAGAATTAGGTGAGGACAGCTATTATCTTCTATTAGTGCACTTCCCTCCCAAAATAAAACTTGGGTTTTTCTCTTCTGTATCTGCTGTCTAGTGATATCTTCTGTTTGTGTGTGGAGCACAGTGAAAGTAAGATGTGGGTAGACATTCTACCAGCAGTATTAAAATTTTATATTGGAAACAGGATGTCATATTAGGTCACTTCTATTATTGGTGCTACATAATCTAACTCAAAGAGTGGCCACTAGAATTCAAGGGGAGTTTGATTAACTTCTGTAAAATAATTAACATACCATCAGATAAGTACCAGATGTTTGTCACACACAGGGAGTGAAACATTCAACCATTTTAATGAATGCATTTGATCTACAGATCTGTGTACACTCATTCCCATCATTGCATTCCCTTACCATTACTCATTTTTTAATTTTTAAAGATTTTTACTTACTTATTTTTAGAGAGAGAGGAAGGGAAGGAGGGGAGAGAAACATCAGCGTGTGGTTGCCTGTCACGCACCCCATCCTGGGGACCTGGTCTGCAACCCAGGCATGTGCTTTGACTGGACATTAAACCGACAACCCTTTGATTCCCAGGCCGGTGCTCAATTCACTGAGCCACACCAGCCAGGGCCCTCACCATTACTCTTAATGGTGAACAGAAGTACAGAAAACTCAGATATGAAATCACATCCATCTCCTAATTAAAAATAAAGCAGCTGTGAAACAATGATATTCTTTCAAAATAAGAAAATACTGATTGGACCATAACTGATTGGATTTAAGGAAAGAAGCTTATTTAATTATGGTTTCTGTGTGTCTGAAATTTTATGGAAAGAAAAGAAGTATTGTTAGGACAATGAACCCTCAAACACAGAGGGAGGCGTTGTGTAGAACTGCTCTCCATTGTATCTTTGTCGTTCCAGCTGCCTGTCTTGAGTCATCAATCTTGTCTATTAGAATGTGAGATTGTTGAGAGCTCATCATAATTCAAAAACCTAAACCACCAAGAGGATGGTCACGGCTGATCTTGAATGGTTTTCATGACTAATTATTTTGGATTTAAAATGACCAGAGTGCAATAATCTTTAGACAGCAATACATTTCTTGATGAATGTCTATAGAGGTGAGAGAAACGTGGTAGGTTGTTTAGTGTTTGCCAATTAATTCATTTATTTCCTTCTCCTTGCCCTGCACCTCCTGCCCTTTATCTCCCTAGAACATTTTTTTCCCTATGTGCTCACTTGCAAGCTCCTACTATGTATCCGTTGTATAATAGACACCAAAGTCAGCTGTGAAATATCTCTAGCCCCCCAGCTCCAATCTCTGGAAAAGGGCTTATTCCTTTTTCTATGCTGCAGCACATTGCCCTGTTCTGCAATCATGTGTTTGTGCTCCCCACACTCTTACTGCTCTTGATATCCCCAACACTTAATGCAGAGCTTAGCAGATGAGCAGGATTAAGTGTCCACTGAATGAGTGTTGGTTGAGTTGAGTAACACTGTTCATGGGCAGCACCCTGATTAAATGGATTATGCTACAACCATACCATGGCAAACCATACAGCCATTGAAAGTGGTAATGTAAGAAGATATTGTGGCTTGGAAATATATCCAGAAAAGTAAACAAGAGACAGTTTATCAAACCCAGAGGTAAAATGACCACATTTTCATAACAAAGTATACACATAATACTCGCATACATTTAGCATAAGAAAACAAAGTCTAGAAGGCTGTTATCTATCAGTGGTTATTTCCTGATGGTGGTCTTATGGAGATTTTATTTTCTTCTCTAACCTTTTCTTCATCTTATGAATTTTCAGTGATCATCTATTACTTTTCTATATAGAAACACATATATTCCATAAAAGTCTGGATGGCAGTAGAGCAGAAACACAACAGGATGGATTCAGTGGTGGAGACATGAGCTATGCACTTCATATTCTAGGGTGACAAGTGATTTACTGTGCTTACAAGACCAAAAAGAAAAAAAAAGTCACTCATAGTAAAAAAAAAAAGGAAATGGTTAAGTCAAGAGAACTTTACATATCCAGGCATGCAGGCAGTAAAGGCTTCTCTGGTGATAGGAATAACAAATATTTTAATGGGTCTGGGGGATAGATGCAGCAGGTGAGACCAAAAAGAGATAAGGATAATGTCATGATTAGCAGAGAGGGCTTCACCTGTGAAAAAGGTCTGCACCCAGGCATGCAGTCCTGACTCTCCTGACACAAACACCTACAGTGGGAGCCATGGTGCCTCTGAAGCTCAAGGCTATGTGTCTCCTTCCATTTGGAAGGGTCCATACCCTCAGATAAGGGAGGGTCTCTGTTAGGGCATTCCCCATAGGTACTGAGGGAGAAACGACCTGAAAGAACATCCCCAGCATTGCCAGTGAGAGTTCCCACAGTGCTGGTGAGGCTGTCTTGTTAGAGTTCTGGGAACCTTCTAATTTTAACTTCAATGATCCCCAGCTCTAATCATTTTGTGAGGTTGTCATTCATCCATACTAAATCCAGTGGCAGTAATGTTAGGAAGAAAAATTAAATGAAATGTCAAGTATCCCATTGTGGTAAATAAAGAGAATCTGCAGAGTTTTATATAGCACAGCAGGAAACTTTATGCAATTACAAAGGAGGGTTGCTAATGCATTTCACTGTGATTGAAAAAAAAATATTTCTTTTTATGAGTGATTCATGCATATGCTTTGGAGGACTTCTTATCTGAGACTTTGCGTGCTTCCTGTGTTGGCTACCTAAATTTCAATCAATTGCTCTTTTTAATTCAGCTGTTTCTAGTGCTTAGAATTCTCTACTTAACAACCAGTTAACTTCTTTCCTACCTGGTAAATAAATTTTATTTTAAAAACAAAATTTAAAAAGCAGGAATAGGCCAGCCAGGGAATAAAGTTATAGAGTTATTTCAAATCAGTCTAAGCTGAATATAGACTCTTGGGAATTTAATCATTTTCAGGCTGAAGAGTCATTTATAAGTTTGACAGGAAGAGTTTATTTAAATAGCTTTGCTCCATACTCCCTTGGATATCAAGATTTTAAGAGCCCTTCAACTTGAAAGCAGATATGGCACTGGGCATGGCTCAGTGGACAGTGAATAACTCACTAAGTGTTCTGAGAGCATTTGCAAACAGTTGCAGAGTACACATTAACTTTCCAGTTGAAACATTAGGAAATCAGAGTTTTTGCAACAACTTAAAATAACCTGATTATTTATCTTCAATGAGTTAGTTTTAAGGTTGCCAGATAACATACAGAATACCCAGTTAAATTTATATTTCAAGTAGCCAATGACCCGGTTATGGTAGGTCCCAAAAGTTGTATGGGGCATACTTATACTAAAAATATTTGTTGTTTATCTGAAATTCAAATTCATGAAACAACAATCCTCACTTTACACTCCTCCTCTCTTCTCCATTCCAGATCACAAATCTAGGGCCCATTTCCCAAACCACAGTACTCACATTGCTTTTGAAGTCAGTATTGCTTTAGTCTGCATTCTATTTGGAAGGAAGTAGGGTGTTGAAGAGTGATGGGAATAGGACCATGTTTGACTTGAATTTTAGTCCCAGCCTCTCCAGTATCCAACATCTGAGTTTATCTTGTTTGTCTTAATTTTCTATTTGTAAAATGACACATATTGATGTGCTATTTGGATTGCTATGTGCATTTTTAATCTCTTAGAAAAAATATAATGACATGACGTTGAACCCAGTTTCAAGCAATCTTGATCACAGCAAGGAGAATCTTCTCCTCCTGGTAATTGCCAACCTAGGGCAATTGCTGTCTTCTAATATCTGCCTTTTGTTAGAAGGAATGGGATGGGGACTTACAGGTGGTTAATGCCAGATGGAATTAATTGGAGTCTACTGATCCCAGGTAGGTGGAAACTATACCGTGGAGCACACAGGAAATATGCTCCAGGTAAGAACAATGCAGGGATGGACAGCTGACTACATAAACACTGTCTTGCAGGTGGATTTAGGATTTCTGCGCTTTGTCACTGCTGTTGGGACCCAGGGGGCCATTTCAAAGGAAACCAAGAAGAAATACTACGTCAGCACTTACAGAATAGACATCAGCTCCAATGGGGAAGACTGGATCACCATCAAAGAAGGAAATAGGCCTGTTGTAAGTTTGGCTGCCACCCCTTCCACCAATTCAGACTTTGAAATGGGTGATCAATTGTATTCATTTGTTTGGGAGCTTTCTGTCTGGCCTTTCTGGTTTATTTTTCAATCATTTTAACATGAAAAGTGCAATTAGAGCTTTAAATCTGACCAAGGTGTCTCATATTCCCAGATCCAGAAGCCAAAAGCCAATTCAGTGTCAATGTCAGACTTTAGAATCACTTCACACCTCCCTTAGGGACAAGGACCGTGCACAAGACACTGTCCTCTTAGAGTCTAAGAGTTACCCCCCACCCACACACATACTCTCTGTGTTTCTCCATTCTCTTTCATGGATTCATTCTTTCTTCCTCTCTGTAACACACTGGTTTTAGAAAAGTCTTTTTGCATCTACCCTCTGTGGCTTACAAACTAATTTACCAGTGTGTTTGGCTGCTTCTGTGGAATACATAGAACTAAGCTAGCCAGTCCATCATGTTCCCTTAGATTGTGTATCCACACCACGTCTTCATTGCTTTAACCAAGGAGGCACACAACCATGCCCTGCTCCTAGGAGCTCTACCCTAAATGACTTAGACCTGAAGTGTTTTTTCTCAGCCTGGCTGTGTTATTGAAGTTATACTTGCTCTGATAAACAATCAAAAGATTTCTGAGAACTCACATTCACTGTTTTCCCAAAATTAAAAAATTACCCCTGAGGCTGAGTAACGTAGAGAGTTGATAAGAATGTTAGTAAAGATCCATGAGAGTTGAAGTCCTGGGTTTGAGAAGCAATCAGGTTCATGTCCTTATCTCTCTCAAGTGTTCATAACCTGACTTCTCCTGGCTCGGGAGCTGAGAAAAGCTTCCTGGGTGTGAAGCAAGAGAACTATTACTTTCTTTGATTAGCTACAAAGCCCTCTCTCTTGTTAGGAGGCAAGACTAAAGCAGATATAGGTGTGCAGCTACTCTGTGGAAGGAAAGCTCTGTGGACATGCAAGTTCAAGGCCACCATCTAGCCTGTGAGGACAGAGAACATTTGTGGTGGTTAAGCAAGTCAATTTGACCCTGAGTTTCATGGCTTATTTTTGTTTTGGAGTAGTTTTTTGAAGACATGCTTTAATTTCAAACAAACGAGCCAAAATAAACAAACAAACAAACAAACAAAAAGCCCCACTAATGCCAAGGACACATCACAACAAGAGAATCCAGAGAGAATGGGGAGAACTGACCCCAGACCTTGAGGCCATTTCTTTAAAGAAATGAGTGCTGCTTCTCCAAGACCTTCTCTGCAGCTGTTGTCTCTGTCTATTGTTCACCCAGCCCAAGAAAGGTATCAGAAACACACTTGGGTTCTCTGCAGGAAGAGCAGGAGGTTGTCCACTGTCAGGAGAACCCTGGGACACACAGAGCTTTCAGGTTGGGAGGCAGAAGGAATAAAGAAAGACCCAGCAAAGATAAAAACCTGTTATCTCTTCTGACTACTTTCACTGAATGCAATGAAACCCAAACATCCACATGTAGTCTAGTAATTTTTAGCCACCTGCCTTTCTCTGTACTGTGGGGCCTTTCAGCCACTGCCTACTCCCCTTTCCTGCTTTCCTCAGCCACAACAGCCTGGGACCAGCCTCATCCCCCAGCAGTCCTCTCTATGTGAATGGAAGGCATGTCCTTACTTGACTTTCAGCAAACATAAAATCCCCCTGGTGTGAGCCAAAGGTTGGAGCATGCTGTGCCCTAACAGACTGCTGGGCTCTCAGGCTCTCCTTCAGGTGTGCTTTCTGACCCTTTAAGCACCACAGTTTGGGACTCTACTCTTCCTGGCAGTGACCCATTATTCTTTGTCATACAAAAGTGCTCCCACACAAATTGCTTCCCAGAGAGGGATGTTGAGGTGTGAGAGAAATATGAAGTCCATCACAGCCTAGATAAATTATGATATTAAGTCATCTCTGGATGAGGGATCAGGCTAACAGCCAACTTGGTAAAGCATGTGATCCATTTCGATTCTGTTGACCACTTAAGCTAAATGAAGTAAAAACAGCATCTTGACTTTTATAAGCCCTTTCTACCAGGGGAAGAGCAAACCTTGAGAAACTGTGGTTCTCCTCTGCAAACTTACCTGGGAAGGTGGAAAGGAATCTCCATGCCTCTGATGAACCCAGTAATCTCTCTAGTTAAACAGCCCAGAAGGAGGAGGCTGGCCTGCCACACCACGTTACTGAGACATGTTACTTTTATACTGGTCATCTCCTATCCAGGCAAAAGTAAAGTCCAGGAAAGTGGAGGCTTTCAGTTTCATCTCAGGCAGGTCTACCAGCAGGATATTCACAATGGCAAACCCTCTCCACTGCTCAAGAAAGTGGCTGTGGCCCAGGCCCAAGCCCTGACAAATCCTTGTGGGAGATGATTCATGATGAGCACTCACTACCTGCAATGATGTGTCTCATCTTTCTTAGAACAAAATGACTCCTTTGAAAACTAGAAGCAGAAGCCCGGAAAAGATGATTTCTAATTACATATCATTTATAACTCAACTTTGATTTGGACCACTAAAATGTAATTTTGCCAATAACCCAGAAAGATTACCTGATTAATTAATGTCAGGGAGAAGATCTTCCATCAAGAAATGGAGTTGGAAGGGAGAAAACCACTTACTTGGCCTTGTGCTAAAGCTTGGAACACACCCTAGAATTTTTTTAAAAGCCAGACCCTACACTGAATTCAAAAAGCAGACCTTGTGGGGGTTCCTGGGAAAGTAAAATAATAAGAGTTCCCATCAAAGGTCTATAGCATTTTGTTAGTCTTTATGATAAATTTAATTATCACCCACTTTTTAAGATAATAGTGTGTATTCTTTAACAAATGTTATCCTTATAACAGTGCTTTTGGAGGCTCCAGCCAATGTGAAAATATTCTATATTAGACATTATTCTTTCTGATTGCCATCATTTGGAAAAATAACATGATGAGTTATTAACATCACCTCAACCTAAATAGACAATGCTGAAATTATAAATAATTTTATAAGCATTTACAAAAACATATTTTTAGATTCGTTTTCAATCCAACAAGTCTATTATTAAAGGGCTCTTCCTTTTTCCACATAGGTCTTTCAGGGAAACACCAACCCCACGGATGTTGTGTTTGGAGTTTTCCCCAAACCTCTGCTAACTCGATTTGTCCGAATCAAACCTCTGACTTGGGAAAATGGTATATCTCTGAGGTTTGAAGTATATGGCTGCAAGATAACAGGTAAGCTCCAGCTTGGAGATACCTAGTTTTGATTTGTATAAACTTTTGAATACAGGGAGAGTCATTTTGTATATATGTGGTCATTGTCATTTGATAGTTAAGATCATATGCTTTGGATTAGGCATATCTGAGTTTAAATTCTACTTGTATTCACTAGCTTGTTTTTTGGGGGCAATTTATCACCTTTCAAAGCCTTAGTTTTCTCACCTGGAACACAGTCATCATCGTTACATCACAGCCATCATCACAGGGCTGTGATGATAATGGATTAGCTCGTGGGTATAAAGCACCTAGCACAGGCAGGCATGTGGTAAGGATTTGTGAACTGGTGCCTTTTCGCTAGACCATTAGCTCCATGAAGGCAAGTGTCATGCCCTTTATTCCTATCTCTGGGGTCCGAAGCACACTGACAGGTACTTAGTAGATTTATAATAAATAACCATTGTATGGAATGTTCTCTACCTGCTTCATCTTTTAAATTTTAAAGTCTAGAGGTGGCCTTATGAACTATAGTTAAGAAGTTTAACTTGTGAGAATTTCTTCTAATCACTAACTACCCTGACAACTTTCTCTTGGCTGTTGTCTCAATATCTAGCTATGTTTTGTTGGATGGATATACTAATATTAGAAATCAGTTTGTCAATGTTTCTAGTTTTTGAGTTTGTTTCTTCTGACATTAATAAGACTTTAAAGTCTCTTTTCAATTTGCTGTAAGTACGTGGGTTATACCCATCTGAGAGATGAAGAAGATGCAGTACTGAGAGGCTAAGGAGCTAAAAACAAGTTCAGCCAGGCCAGAACAGAGCTGGAGGGGAAAGAATGGTCCTCTTATACTCATTGTATTTCTGTGGCAATCAGTACTGCTGTTACTACTCATGTACTTTGGATTCTGAAGGAAATAGCAGTTATGTTAGAATTCCCTTTCATTCAAATAAATACATTGTAATCTTTTCGCTTTAAAAAGAACAATACAATGTAACCATTAGAATAAATTTAAAGGTTCAAAATAGAATCAGTCACTGATTCACCAAAAAGTAATTAAAAGTGAACAACTTTTAAAAGTGTGTGAACTATCTTTTAATATTCTGTTAATTTACATATTTAAGGTATTTAATTTCTTATTTCATGAAAGCCAATTCTATTGTTTTTATTTTTATCTGCTTTATTATAATTCTTTTTAGATAAGACAAATACCATCTTTTGAAGGAAAAAAAAAAAATCACCTGGACAATTTTCCATGAAATTATAAGAAATTTGGGAAAGAGTGAACTAAGAAAAAAAAATTATACTGTAAACAAGTAGAATCCATTTTAGAAAGTAAAAACTGACATTTGATTTTTTACCAAAATTTTATTTATTTCTATCCTCAAGACAGCCATGTTTATTGTTTTAGGACCTAAGACTTAGAAGTTCAAGGTCTTTGAGGCAGGAATTAGGTGAAAGGGGTTTAGAGGAGGAAAAGACACTGAAAAAATAAGATACAACCTTGACTTTATTTTTGCTCAGAAGTTTCATTAGAGAAAGTTCTAGGTCATTTTCAGAGCATTACATACGTAAGAGGACCCATAACTTTATAGAAACAAGGCCATTTGAAGTCAAGGTGGAAATTTCTGGCCTATTATTCTAACCTAATCTCATGTCACTATACCAAAAATATAAATAAATAAAAGGTAAACTTTATGAAGACTCCAAACATGGTAGTTTGAACTCTGAATCTCCAGGCTCTCCTTTTAGTTAAATAAAATACTTATTTAAACCCAAATACTCTATTTTCATTTTCACAAGGATTTTCCCAAAAGTTAATTCTAAGAGTGTGAGTCTTCACATATAAAGAAGACAAGTAATTTATTGTATCTTTAAAAATTATTAAATGACCTAGTCAAAGGAGTTGCCATTAGACTATCAGCTGATTTCTCAAAAGAAAACTTGCAGGCCACAAGGGGCTGGAAAGAAGTATTCGAAGTCATGAAAGGCAAGGACCTACATCCAAGACTGTTCTATCCAGCAAAGCTTTCATTTAGAATGGAAGGGCAGATAAAGTGCTTCTCAGATAAGGTCAAGTTAAAGGGGTTCATCATCACCAAGCCCTTGTTATATAAAATGTTAAAGGGACTTATCTAAGAAAAAGAAGATAAACGATATGAACAGTAAAATGAGAACAAACTCATAACTATCAAGAACTGAACTTGAAAACAAAAACAAAAACAAAAGCAAGACTTCCAATGTCTCCAGAGCCCCAAGTTTGAGCCTAATTGTTGTATTCAGAAAATTTGTATTTCTGGAAAGTCCAGAGCATACAATGATGTGTTATCATGTAAAGATATAAACAAGATTGTAGCAAACCATTCTACTTTATAGGGGATTGACAAAGCAGGCTCTATCATATTGGCAAAGAGAGAAATTGGTAAAATTATCTTAGAGTGTTACTGCTTAATGTATGAGGGCATACTACAAATTCTGTTAACTTGTATTTGTTAGCCAGATGTGTATTAACACTATTCTGCACACATTAGTGTGTTCCTATGTTAATCAAAAGTTCTCAGTGATGATATCAGGCACCACAGCATCCAAAGACACTTTCAGAGTCATCAAAGAAAGATTAAATTATGCTCATTCAGGTTCTTCCATCAAATGCAGCTATTACCTTCTCATTCTTTCAGATTTGCTTGACTGAGTATTTGACTTATCAGTATATCTCAGTTTTCCCATTAAAGTACAGAGATTTTATTGTAAAATAATATAAGTGAAAACAATCCCCTTACTCCACCATCACAGACTTATCTCTCCTTTCTGTCTAGGATGGGTTGTAACCTTTGCAAACTGGGTTACCAGGTAAAATGTAAAATGTCCAATTAAATTTTATACAGATAAGTGGCAGATGATTTTTTTCACATAAGTATGCTCCATGCAATATTTGGGACATATTTATACTAAAAAATTATTCCTTGTTTGAAATTCTATTTTAGGTTGGCATCCTGTTCTTGTTTTGTTGTTTTTGTCTGAGTCCTTGTTGCTAACCCTGGCAACACTATTTCCAAAGGATTTGCTATGTAGCCAGGCTGAAGTACATCTGAGCCAGCCTGCTGCTGTGAAGAGTGGAGTTCAATCCTAGCATCACATGTATACCTTGAATTGCTAATATTTTTTTTCCTCCCAATCATTGCTGAAAGAATCTCATGGTTTTTAGTCAAAGGCAAATCAAGGTTCCCCTTTATCTCTCTTTTTGGATGAGGCAGACATACAGCAAGACTGGTTGTGTGTGCCTTGTGGACACATTGGCTGGATGGAGGTTGGGTCTCACTAGGTTTGTGGATTGTAAACTATGTCCTGACCAGCTCTGCATTAGAGGAAGGACATTAATCTGGTAAAGGCTCTGCTCTTCTTTCAATATTCAAGTTAATTGTGTTTTTCCTCAGATGGTAACATCTGGTGCTCATTACCAGCTAAACATTTTTCTTTATAAAAGCTGGTTTTGAATCAGGAAGGTGTGACCACATTGACCAAAAATGTGATTTCTATTTTTATCCTTTTTTTAATTTTAATTTTTATTTTAATCATTGTTCAAATACAGTTTTCTCCCTTTTACTCCCGATCCAGCCTGCCCACCCCTCCCTCCCAACTTCCCTCCCATTACCACCCTCCCCCTAGTTTTTGTCCATGAGTCTTTTAACTTGTTCCTGTAAACCCTTACTCTTTTCCCCTGAAACTCCCTCTTTACTCTCTTCTGGTCACTTTCCACCTGCCCTCTATTTCAGTGTCTTTGACTATATTTTGCTTCTTTCTTTGTTTTGTTGTTTAGTTTCCTGTTAAAGGTGAGATCATATGGTATTTATCTTTCACTGCCTGGCTTATTTTACTTAGCACAATGCTCTCCATTTCCATCCATGCTGTTGCAAAGGTTAGGAACTCCTTCTTTCTTTCTGCTGCATAGAATTCCATTGTGTAAATGTACCATAGTTTTTTGATCCATTCATTTACTGATGGACATCTAGGTTACTCCCAGCACTTAGGTATTGTAAATTGTGCTGCTATGAACATTGGGGTGCAAAGGTTCTTTTGGATTGGTGTTTCAGGGTTGTTAGGATATAGTCCCAGCAGTGGAGTTGCTGGGTCAAAACGCAGATCCACTTTTATTTTTCTGAGGAAGTTCCATTCTGTTTTCCACAGTGGTTATACCAGTCTGCAGTCCCACCAACAGTACACTAGGGTCCCCTTTTCTCCACAACCTCTCCAACACTTGTTTGTTGCTTTGCTTATTATGGCCATTCTGACTGGTGTGAAGTGGTATCTCATTGTGGTTTTAATCTGCATCTCTCTGACAGCTAGCGATATTGAATATTGTTTCATGTGATTTTGGATCTTCTGTATGTCCTCCTTGGAGAAGTGTCTGTTCAAGTCCTTTGCCCATTTTTTAACTGGGTTGCTTGTCTTCTTAGAGTGGAGTCATGTAAGTTCTTTATATATTTTGAGATGAAGCCCTTGTCTTAGGTATTATTGGCAAATATGTTTTCCCAGACATTTGATTCTTTTTTTATTTTGATACTGTTTTCTTTAGCTGTGCAGAAGTTTTTTATTTTGATGAGGTCCCATTTGTTTATTCTTTCCTTTATGTCTCTTGCTCTAGGGACATGTCAGTAAAAAAGTTTCTGCATGAAATATCTGAAATTTTCCTACCTATGTTCTCTTCTAGGACTTTAATGGTGTCACAGTTTATATTTAAGTCTTTTATCCATCTTGAATTTATTTTTGTATAAGGTGTAAGTTAGTGTTCTAGTTTCATATTTTTACACGTAGCTGTCCAGTTCTCCCTTCACCATTAATTGAAGAGGCTATTTTTACCCGATTTTATGTTGCTGCCTCCTTGGTCAAATATCAATTGACCATAGAGACTTGGGTTTATTTCTGGGCTCTCTGTTCTGTTCCACTGGTGCATGTGCCTGTTTTTATGCCAGTACCAGGCTGTTTTGATTACAGTGGCCTTGTAGTATAGTTTAGTGTCAGGTATTGTGATCCCTCCTACTTTACTCTTCTCTCTCAAAATTGCAGCAGCTATTCGGGGTCATTTATGATTCCATGTAAATTTTGGAAGTGTTTGTTCTATGTCTGTGAAATAAGCCATTGGTGCTTTAATAGGCATTGTGTTGAATGTGTAAATTGCTTTGGGTAGTATGGACATTTTGATGATATATTAATTCTTCCAATCCATGAATATGGTATATGTTTCCATTTGTTTGTGTCTTCCTTGATTTCTTTCCCCAGTGGTATATAGTTTTCTGAATACAGGTCTTTTACCTCTTTGGTTAGGTTTATTCCTAGGTATTTTATTTTTCTTTTTGCTATTTCAAAAGGGAATTTTTCCCCTGATTTCTCCTTCTGCTGTTTCATTGGTGGTGTACAGAAATGCCTTTGATTTCTGGATATTGACTTTGTATCCAGCTGTCTTGCCAAATTCATTTATTAGGTCAAGCAGTTTTTTGGTGGAGTCTATAGGATTTTCTATTTACACTATCATGTCATCTGCAAACAATGACAGTTTTGTCTCCTCCTTTTTGATTTGGATGCCTTTTATTTCCTTTCCTTGTCTGATCACTGTGGCTAAAACTTCCAATACTATATTCAATAAATTGGTAATAGTGGACAACCTTGTCTTGTTCCTGTTGTTAGTGGAAAAGATTTTAGTTTTTGCCCATTGAGTATGATGCAGGCTGTAGGTCTCTCATATATGGCCTTTATTATGTTGAGGAAGGTTCCCTCTATTCCCACTTTGCTGAGTGTTTTTATCATGAATGAGTGCTGTACCTTATCAAATGCTTTTTCTGCATCTATTGATATGATCATGTGATTTTCATCTTTGCTTTTGTTTATGTGATGTATTACATTTACTGATTTGCGAATATTGAACCATCCTTGCATGCCTGGGATGAAACCCACTTGGTCATGGTGGATGATCTTTTGAATGTATTGCTGGATGCGGTTTGCCAGTATTTTGTTGAGGACTTTAGCATCGATGTTCATCAGAGATATTGGCCTGAAGTTTTCTTTCTTTGTTGTGTCTTTATCTAGTTTTGGAATTAGGATGATGTTGGCCTCATAAAAAGAGTTTGGGAGTCTTTCATCTTTTTGGATTTTTTGGAATAGTCTGTGAAGGATAGGGGTTAGCTCTTCCTTAAATGCTTTGTAGAATATCCTGTGAAACCATCTGGTTCAGAACTTTTGTGTGTTGGGAGTTTTTTGATTACTGCTTCAATTTCATCTGCTGTTATTGGTCTGATCAGGCTTTCTGCTTCTTCTTCATTCAGTGTTAGAAGATTATATTTTTCTAGAAGTTTGTCCATTTCACATAGGTTTTCAAATTTCTTGGCATACAGTTCTTCATAGTAATTTCTTACAATCATTTGTATTTCTGTGGTATCAGTTGTAATCTCTCCTCTTTCACTTCTGATTGTGTTTATTTGGGTCTTCTCTCTCTTTTTCTTGATGATTCTCCTTAAAGGCTTGTCAATTTTGTTTATCTTTTCAAAGAACCAGCTCCTGGATTCATTAATCCTTAGAATTATGCTTTTAGTCTCTATGTCATTTAATTCTGCTCTGATCTTGGTTATTTCCTTCCTTCTACTTGCTCTGGGCTCTTTGTTGTTGTTCCTCGAGTTCTTGTAGACATAGAGGTAGATTGTTTGGTTGCAATGTTTCCATTTTTTTAGGTGTGCCTGTATCATTATGAACTTCCTTCTCAGGACTGCCTTGGCTGTGTCCCATAAGTTTTGGGTTGTTGTGAGTTCATTTGTTTCCAAGAACCTTTTGATTTCTTCCCTCATTTCATTCTTGACCCATTCATTGTTTAAGCATGCTGTTTAATCTCCATGATTTTGAGTGTTTTGGTTTGTTTTCCTTGGGGTTGGTTTCTAGTTTCAATCCCTTGTGATCCAAGAAAATGCTTGGTATGACTTAGATTTTCTTGACATTGTTGAGACTTGTTTTGTGTCCTATCATGTGGTCTATCTTTGAAAATGTTCTGTGTACATTTGAAAAGAATGTGTTTTTAGCTTCTTTGGGATGGAGGGCTCTGTAAATATCAGTTAAGTCCATTTCATCTAGGATATTGTTCAATGCCAAAATATCTTTGTTGATATTTTATTTGGAAGATCTGTCCATTTTTGAGTGGGGTGTTAAAATCACCCACTATAATTGTGTTGCTGTCAATATCTTTCTTGAATCCTCCAGGATTTTCTTTAGGTATTTGGGTGCTCCTATGTTGGGTGCATATGTATTTACAATATTTATGTCTTCTTGGTGGATTCTTCCCTTGAGTATTATGAAGTGACCTCCTGGGTCTCTCTTTATGGCCCTTTTTTGGAAGTCTGTTTTGTCTGAAATGGGTATTGCTACCCCGGCTCTTTTTTCCTCTCCATTTGCTTGGAAAATTTGTTTCCAGCCCTTTACTTTCAGCCTGTGCAGGTCTTTTATCCTGAGGTGGGTCTCTTGTAGGCAGCATATGTGTGGGTCATGTTTTCTTATCCATTCAGCTAGTCTATGTCTTTTGATTGGAGCATTTAATCCATTTACGTTTAAGGTTATTATTGATAAGTACTTATTCATTGCCATTTATGTATGTGTGTTCCTCTCTCTCTTTCTCTTTTCCTTCCTTTCCTTAAAGAAGACCCTTTAGCATCTCTTGCAGAGCTGGTTTAGTGGAGGTGTATTCTTTTAGACTTCTTTTGTCTGGAAAGCTTCTTATTTGGCCTTCTGTCTTGATTGAGAGCCTTGCTGGGTAAAGTAGCCTTGGTTGAAGACCTCTGGTTCTCATTACTTGGAATATTTTTTGCCATTCTCTTCTGGCTTGGAGTGTTTCCATTGAGAAATCAGCTGCTAGCCTTATTGGGGCTCCCTTGTATGTTACTGTCTGTTTCTCCCTTGCTGCCTTTAATATTCTGTCTTTGTCTTGAAATTTTGCCATTTTAATTATGATGTGTCTTGAGGTGGGCCTCTTTGGGTTCCTCTTGATTGGCACTCTTTGTGTTTCCTGGATTTGTGTGACTTTTTCTCTCATGAAATTAGGGAAGTTTTCCATCATTACTTTTTCAAGTAGGTTTTCTATCCCTTGCTCATCTTCTTCTACTTCTGGTATCCCTATTATGCAGATATTATCATGTTTCATATTGTCTTGCATTTCTCTTAATCCCTCTTCATTCTTTCTGAGCCTCTTTTCCTTT